>CAUYTI010009326.1:0-43504 GCA_963575145.1 Galago senegalensis
ATAATTTATATATCAATTTATATATTTATATATTATATATTTATATATTTATATATTATATATAATAGAGAAATATAATTTATATATCAATTTCTATAATTTATATATTATATATAATAGAGAAATATAATTTATATATCAATTTCTATAATTTTTATTATTGAAAAATGCTTAGATGATTTATTCTAATTTACATAATAAACTTATAAATTTATATAATTTATAAACTTATATAATTTTTATTAGTGCATAATGATTAGATGATTTCAGATGTGATGCCCCTCTGTACAGAGGCAAGGAACAGTGGCAATATTAAATAGAATGACGAAGAAAGACTCTCTCTGATGATATTTGAGCAACATTTGAAGAAAGCAAAGGATTAAGACAAGAAGGAATCTAGGAGACAGAGATTCCGAAAGTGGGAAAAACTAGAAAAATCCTTCCTGTATTCAACAGAAGCAGGGTAGCTTTTCTGAAAAAGAAAAATAAAAGGAACACTCCTAGGAAATTGGAAGATATATGTTTAAGAGAATGATATCTTAAAGAAAAATAGAGATTACTTGGCTTAGCAAACTTATTTTCTATTTAGAAAATATGCACAAATAATGGCAGGGAGAGGGGAGATGGAGGGGAGGGGAGGGGAGAGGCAGGGTGATTGGTGGGACCTTGCCTATGGTTCATCCTATAAGGGTACATGTGAATCTCTCTAAATGTAGAATATAAATGTCTTAACACAATAACTAAGAAAATGACATGAAGGCTATATTAACCAGTTGGATGAAAGTATTCAAATTGTATAGAGAACCAGTACACTGTACCCCATGATAGTATTAATGTACACTGCTATGATTTCATAAAAAAATAAAATAAATATATAATATTTTGGGTAAAGTGGTTTCTACCACCTCCTACATAACTGGTAGGATATAAATTAATAACCATATTAAGTAAAGAGGTGTAAATTAAATTATCACAAAAAGGAAATGAACAAATAAACTGTCCAAGTATATTCTAGGCATTAGTTACAGAGAAAATACTCAACTTGAAGTTTTCTGAGAACAGAATCTGTGAACTCTTATCACCTGATGCATGTGCAAACATTTAGGCGTTTGATCAGACCTACATGCATGTGTTTCTGTAGGAAGGCTGACGTCAGCCAGCCTGACCATTTGATGGACACACCTCGATTTATCTTGCAGAATCTCTATTTTCTAATTACTTAAAGCTAACACATTCTTTTTGTTATTTTTTTCTATTAATACAACATGGATTTACATTGAATACATTATTCTAAGTGAAAGGAGCCAGATAACACCCCACATATTGTATTATTTTATTTATATGAAATGCATAGAGATAACAATTAGATTAGTGCCTGCCAGAAGTGGGAGGGGAAAATGGGTAATGACTGCTAGTAGCAGGGTTTTCTTTTCTTTTTTTATTAAATTAAATCAGAAACACACACATCATGTGTACATTAGTGCATTTATGGGGTACATTGTGCTGATTTCATATAGAATTAGGACATTCTTTTTGAACAATCGTTTTCTCTATCCATTTACAGGGGCAGCTGGATGGTCACTGTGATAGATTTAAAAATGTATACGTAGAAAAAGCTGACTAAACCAATATCTGTCTAGGATTTTTTAAAAATCAGATTTCTAAGAAAAGAAATGCTCTTTTCAGAGCAGATAAACTGATGAGATATGCATACTGAGATACCATTGTGGCTTACTATCCAGGGGAAAGTTCGTGCAAAGTGGGGACAGAAAGAAGGTCCTTTGCCCTTGTTTGAGCAACTGTTCCCAGATAATCCAAACTCTAACATAGAGAATTTGTCACATCCAGGATTGATAAACCCTAAAAATTACTTCCTTGTGTTTTACCCCTTCTCTCTGTCCCTTCCCCTTTCCCTCTTCCTCTCTCTTTCTTTCCCTTCTCTTACAGACTTTTCTTTTCTTTTTTGTTCTTTTCATAGTTGCAGTTATCATTGCTGTTTTAGCTGGGCTGGGCTGGGCTGGGCTGAGTTCGAACCCGCCAGCCTCACCCATGTGGCTGGCACCCTGCCCACTGAGCTTCAGGAGCCACCAGGGTTACCTACTTCTCAACTGACTCTTTGTCACTTGCAGCAATGTGTCCTAATAAAAATGTTTTAATCTGTCTATTGTTTAATGTGGTATAATATTCACTTTATATCTGTGCCTAGAATAATTTCTATGAAATAAATATTGCCCCCAACCACAGGGATTTGCTGAGGATCCAATCCACTCTTAGCCATCTGGATATAAAGTTTCTGCCCCTTCAATGTGACTTTTTTGTATCCCACCAAGATAACCTCAGAAGCCCCGTCTTACTCCTGTTATTAGCAAAGTTTTGAGTCACTATAACCACTTTAATAACATCTATTAAATTATTCATACATGGCTAAATTTAATATTTATGAGAAACTTTGTAAGTACTAGGCCCTTTGCATGGCACCAGGAGTAAAAACCTTTAGTTTGGTCTCAGTGATTTGCAGTGTGCGATTAAACGATTTCTTTTAAACTACTAGAAAACAGAATAATATGGAAAGATGGATCGTTAAAAAGGGAGGGAAGAAGAAAGTTTATTTTTTAATTTGGGGATGTGATTCAAAGATTGACCCTAACAATAAAGATGCCAAGTACCTGCATTACCAGTAGTCCTGGCAGTTGGGAAACACACTCAATAAGCATTTGTTGAGTGGATGAAAAGGGAGTGCGAGAAAGATCATTACGGGAAAAAGTTAACTACACTTTCATCACAGCCCTTGATCGTCTCTTTGCCATCTGTTGGTTCAGCCATGGTTAGAGAATGAGGAAATGAGGAAATGATATTTTGAGGCTTCATTTAGCTTTTGCATTAAAACATTAATTCATTTCATTAATTTTGTATTTATTTATTTTGCCTTGCATGGTATGAAAACGGCTGTAATCACCCTTGGACAAAGCAAAATGGTTATCAATAGGCATCAAAATAAAATTATCCAAAAACCCTGCCTGTTTTCTATTCTGTATTTTCAGCTCAGCAGCAGAAAATGGAAGCCTTCTGTCATTGCCAGTTTCTGTCACTGGAGGTAACAGCAATGTTTGGGAAATGGTTCAGGGAAAATAAAATGAATCCACCGAGTTCTTTGGTTTACTTATTGTACTTTGATATTTTATAGCCTGCAACTTCATTTATGGAACTATTTATCATTTAACAATATACGCTAAGTGATGTAGCAAGGTGTTATGTAATGAGAACATATAACCATAATATTTTAGTTGTTTTCACTTTGAACTTAGGCTTGGAAAACATGCTAAGACATTGGAAGGTGGAATTTTTAGGGAATACTGACTCAAACATTTCCAGTGGGGTTGGGGGGGGTCAAACATTCTCAGATGTCTTTGAAGAGGTTAAATTAATAACTATGTCCATTCTGATTAATATTAGATCATTTAAATCTATTTGCTAAAGTAATATTTTCTGTTTTGTGCAAAAAAGAACTTTTAAAACATTTCTGGATCTGAAGCTTTTTTTTTTAACTTTATTAAAATACTGAGCTTATTTCACACATATATTTTGGTCTCCCCACCACTCCCACCAATGGCCACCACTACTACTATGTCCTATCATAACATTCCACACATACTCTGGGTACCATGTTTAAAAACTAAACAGGAATTTCGGACAACTCATTCTTGACAATGCAAACTGGACAATATTTATCAAAAATGGTAGGAAAATGGTCACTCTCCAATATAAAAAGGACAGCCAGATATTAACTGTTATAGAAATGAAAAAAGAAGAAAAAATTTAACAAACCACTTAAACTATTTTCTTATAGAGATTTCCTCCACTGCCAGAGATCCTGAACAGCCTTCTGGTCAGTCATCTGGAAACAACACTTCACTGAATTGGTGAACTTGGCTTCTTGTTCGAGAAGAGAACCACCATTTTCTATATTTGCTTGAATTTTTGCCTTGATGTTGTCTATAGAACAGGGTCCTTTTGGTATTTTATGGGTTTTTTTTCCTGCTTTTTTTTTTTTTTTTTTAAGGATTCTTGACCTTCTGATCTCAGTGTTGATGGTTTTGAATCTTCTTCACTCTGGTTTGAATTTTGTGCAATCTTGGCGGCAGCATCTTACAGATTTCCTCACTGGAGCTTTTTCTTGCGTTGCCTCATCATCAGAACCATCATGGTCGTCCTCATCATCACTGGGTCTTCAGCAGCAGCAGCAGCAGCAGGAACAAGTTTTACTTTTTTCTGCAGAGCTTTGCTGCCTCCTCCAGGGGCAGACGGCTTTCCAGACAAACCCAGGAGCGTCACATCCTCCTCCTCCTCATCTTCTCACTCTGCATCTCCTTCACAGCTACAATGTGCTGTTCACTGAGACGCACAGGCGCTGACCCACACTGCAACCGTAAGACCTCAGGAGGCATTATGTTAAAGCTCCCCAGAGAAACCATTGGCTGTACTGACATTTTCCAATTTCCAGTGCCACTTTAACTGGACTGCCTTCATAATTCACCGTCTCTGTTTCAACAATATGTAATTCATTCTTTGCACCAGCCCCTAGGCTGACCATTGTTAAAGGTAACTGGTGCTCCTTTTTGTCCTTATCCACCTTAAAGGATAATCTTTGTCAGCCCTTAGTTCACAACCAAAGAGATGGCTCTGAGGCCTCAGGGGGCTCATGTCCATGTCCATCAACTGTTCCATGTGGTGGTGGCCCATGCTCAGGTGGGAGGGAAGGCAGATGGAGTAAATGACAGCAGCTCCAAAGAACAGCTGCCCAGGCTGGATATACACCAGCACAGTCATTCAGCTTTTTAAGATCACTAGGGTGACAACATATTTAGAGCAATTTATGTTGGTGTTTTTTTTTTTTCACTTTATTGTGGTTCACATGACCTTATGGAATAATAATAATTCCTTTAAAATTAGCATTGTGCATCCCCATTTAGATTACTTCCTAATTTATCTATTTTTTGCCTTGAATTCACATTTGTTAAAATAATAAATTGAGCTTACAGTTAGAGCGCTCTAAAATTTATGAAAATTAAAGAAATAGTCACCATTGAAAACATGGATTTCAGCCTATCATATCAGTATTTTTAACTCACTTCTCTCAAGATTGCAGTTCTGCTGCAAAACATAAAGTGAAGAAGGATGGAAGAGAGGAAAGAGGGAAAAATAAATTTTGTTGTGGGGAAGGTTGTAAACGCCATGGGGACGTTCTGCTCCTCCTCCCATCCCCTCTATGCAACTGACCATGTAATTTTTTATTCTTGTAAAATAGGAAGGATTACAGGGCAGGTTTAGTTTAAAGAACTATTTATGCTTAGTTTTAAGAACAAATGTAATTAAAGAGAGTATTTCTCTTTCCGGCTCCCTCAGTATATTTTCAGAGCCAGCAGCCCCCACAAGATGCTGTTAGATTCAACCCAGAAGGTATCCTGACAGGTTTATTGGGGGCTGCAGCGTCCACTTCCAATGGTGTTTTTATGGAGCTGTTGTAACAAACACCACAGGTTATCTTGCTGATTCACCAGAAGAAGTGATTTTTAATTTCTGGTCCTTTGAATCTCACTCTCCTAATTGGACTATTGGAAAAATATTACTCCTTTTAAAGCCTATAGGGAAAACCAAATGATCTAGCAAACCAGCGGCAATTGAGTTTTATAATATACTAATCACTCTGCAGGTTGTGTCCTTGAGGTAATCCTACCGCACAATGCAAATCAAACCGTAGATTTCAGTCAGTGTCTTTAGAATATTATTTCATATGATAAAAGAGAAGCAATAATAGGAAAAAATCAGATGAAGAATTGCATGCCAACTCCATAGCCCTGTACCTGTCCTGTCCTTAATTTTTTTTGTTATTTTTTTTTTCCTACTACATAGCACCTTAGCAGCACAGACTTCTAAGCAATGTAATAGGGTTTGGATGTGTTCTCTTCACCCATTTACATAGATGGGATGTAGCAGTGCATGTGAGGAGAAACTGTTAGAGGTTTTGTTAGGTGTTATTAGAGACTTAGCTGGAGATAACTAGTAGTATGTTAGACGCATAACACTGCCCTTCAAGACATGGGTGCATCAGACTCCAAGAGAATTGATGCTCTAAACCAATTAGGAGTTTTTAATGCAGAAAGTTCATTCACGACAACTAATCAATGTGGGAGATAATCCTGAGCTGGGTACATATTCATTCCACCTGCCACCAAATCTCAGCACAGAAGTTATTGGGTCTTCTGTGCAAATTGGCTACTAATTCCTTTTTAAAAAATGTTTTTAGGCATGATCTCATTCTGTGACTCAGGCTGGACTGCAGTCACACTGTCACAGCTAAGTGCAACCTCTAATTCCGGGACTCATGTAAGCCTACCATTTGGGCTTCCTCAGTACTTGAGACTACAGGCACACCCCACCACTCTGAGCTAATTTCTTTCATTTTCCGTAGAGACAGGATCTTTCTATGCTGCTCAGGCTGGTCTTGAACTTCCTGTCTTCTAGTAATCCCGGTGCCTCAGCCTCTCAAAGTGCTGGAATAGCAGGCATGAGCTGTCACAACTGGCCATATTGCCGTGTAATTGCAACACCCCCTTTTATTTCATCTATTTGTTAGAAAGTATGTGAGATACTAAAGAAGAAAATAAAACCCAAATTAATACAATAATAGGCAAATATTTTTATATACAAAAAAAACACACATACAAATACATTGTTCCAAAGCTTAAATGGCTCTGTAATTAAAGCCTCATCAATAACTAAAAGGTTATAAAGAGGAATATTGGAACAACAACAAAAAAGGGAAGATAGTCACAAAAATGAATAAATGAATGAATTTCCTCACTGGAACTTTGAGAACACATGAAATGCAAATATTGCTAAAAAAAAAAAAAAGACATCATCTCCTGTAGGGACACTCCCAATAGTGATTTGATCAAGATTTTGCCGCAATAAAAAAGGAGAGAAAGAATATAATGACAGCAATATCCATAGTACTTCTAGAACGTGCCAGTACGTTGGTGGTGCAATGAGCATTACCATCATTGCAGAGATCATTAGTCTTTGCAAGTGGTCAGCTTATAATCAGGTACACGAGGAAAAATGATAATAATAATAATATAATGGTCTGTTGCTAAGTGATTTTCATTTAAAGTAACCTTTTAAAAATAGAGAGTAATATACCTTCCTTATTGCCATAATTGTTAGAATGCCAATATAGTTCCAAGAGAAAAGCCTGTTTTCTTAATTTATTGGCACCATGTATAGCATAATAAGGCAGATTTTAAAATCAAAAGATTGCTTCATTTATCAACCCAAATAAGGGACAGCTGATGTAACAAGCAGCTGTTGGTTAATCATCTGGAAGCATCAAAAGATATGTTTATAGGAGAAAAATAGTATGTTATTTTCCCAGCCCATCACATAGCCTCATATTCTTAGAATTAATGTCTACAACCTGCTGAATAATTTTGAAGATGTTTATATTTGCAAATAAAATGACGTTTAAAAATAGATTTTATAATGCAAAATTTATTATTTTGCATGTACTGAAGTAGTACAATGTTTTTTAATATAGCTATCAGTTAAATTAAAATAAATTAATTTATTATTTGTGGGTACATGTGCATACCATGTATTATTGATACACTTTTATGGTCCCCAAATCTCCTTCCAATGGGCAAAAAAAAAAAAAAAAATTAAACATAAAACTAAGATAATCCTGACCAAGAAAAAAGAATGAAAAATAATGTGAGTATAATGAATATTTTAATAAGCATACTTTTATAAAATGATTGTATGTTCATGATTTTCAGGGTAATAATGATGTTTTAAATTTTCATTTCTTATGAATAATATTCAGATTAAAGTATTATTTCTACATTTAAATAATCGAATTTATGCTAAGAATCAATGTGGACAAGGGGGCTGAATATATACAGAAACACTTTCCCAAGGTAAAAGGTCACACAATTACAATTATTAGTACATTATTTGAGTGTTTAGGAAAACTCCTCCTATCAAAATCTTGAGACTACTGGACAGTAGTTGATTTTTATAAAAAAGTAAAATAAAGTGAAGAATCCTGGTATCCTAATCAGTGATACAAAGTACACATTATGATGATACTACTTTAAATTCAGGTACGAAAATGTACTTTAATTCACCAACATTTTAATCAAAAGGCCAGGACTTATTTTTGAGGACAAACTAAACTAAAGGATCTCTTATGACTTTTCTTGTTTTTATGCATTTCATTTTCAGTCATTGTGGTCCCCAGCCTGGGCCCCATATCGTCTTCACCAGGTCTTTCCGAGCTCCTGCTCCTTGCACGAGGGCCCCTCCCTCCAGTCAGATGGAAGCGCTTGTGTCAACTCCACACATCACATACCCTCACGTCCCCATGGACTGCTGCCCGGGTCCACCTTTCTTCCTGGAGCTCTGGGCACTGCTGACTCTAGTTAGCACCCAGAAGTCTCAATTTGTTGGCTAACAACCATGACCTTGATTTTTCTTCAATGACTGCCATGGATTATGAAAAAAAAAGTCAATGTCCCAACTTAAAAATAATTCCGTTTCCACCGTTTCTTTATAACTTCCAGTACGTTTCCCACAATGACTGCTTTCGTTGTCCTTCCTTCATACCTAATTCAAAGCACCCTCGTAGCATCCCGACCTTCTACGCTTCTCCATCAGGCACTGCCCTGCCTAGAGGGCCTGGGTTTCTTTCTGTGCATCTCTCGTTATTTACCCTTGCCTAATATAAAACTATTTTTATTATGGAAAAGAAGGGAAAACAAACTTTTGTGTGTGTGTGTTGTTCAGCGACATATCCTCGGTGTCTAGTAGAATACTTGGTACATCCAAGTAAGTATTTATTTGATGAAGAAAATAAATGAAATTGCTAATTTCATCATCACTTCTATGGGTTCACAATTCAGTTGCCTATGGATACATAGTTGCTTTAAAAAATGTTGATTAAAAGGATTCTTACTTCCTAAGACAAAAGCTCTTTTTACGTCGTATTTTTTGCTTTATTTCTTCTCATTCATTTTTTTTAAGTCCAGACATTATATTGGACATTTTAATTGATGATAGAAATGAAAACTTCTTTATTGGGTTAGTTGAAAAAACCAGTTTGTGTCAACAACAGGATTACTGTAGCATTAGGCTTATGATAAATAACACACACAGTAACTTCACCAAATAATTTCTCAGCGTTTATTTATACTAAACAATTAGAATTTTTTTAAACATTCGAATATTTAAATTTGCAACATTTAAATTTTTGTTAATTCCACAGTTACAGCATGAAGTTTTCTGTGACCTGAATACATGTATAATAAAATCATGATATATAACCATTTCTGCTCTTCGAATTCATTATCATGAGATGAAAAAAAGAAGTCACACATTTAATAGAGTTCTGACTTCTCAGAAGTACAATAAAATAGACCGGGAGCTTGTAATTGCATTCTCTGCAGAATTTATTTCACATTAACTGAAAACAAAGTAACCTTATTTACAAATGTTGACTTGTAAATATGAAAGAAAATATTGTGATAAAGGTTAGGCTTTGAAGTGAATGGGAACATGTGAGTAAATAAAACCCTCTTTGTGACACAGGGGTCAGGCAAATAAAACTTATTCATATGTGATTCCTTTTTAAGGTGAAAAGAGGAAATAGAAAGACAGAAAATTAGGGACAATGCAATTAGACAACTGAAACATACAAAAGGAAAAGAATAATCTATTACTTAAATTCATAATAGTATTTCATAATCTTTATCAGATCAATTTGGTCTATAAAAACCATACACTTTAGAAGACATATTAGATGATATCTATTTTTGAGTGTGAAAACTGAATACTGATAATTTATTCAATACAATAACCAGATCAACTTTGTTAGTGATTATGAGAATGAAAAAATAATTGAAAATAAGGAAAATAATTCACCATGTAAAATTTACAATCTTTTCCTTGTTTCTGTAATACTGGGATATGCATTTCTCTATATTCAAAGATATAAACATATGTACATGTATTAATAAATAACGCTGTTTTGTTGTTAAAATGTGCCTAGAATTACAATTTTATAACATTACAAGAGTTTAATTAAATAAATTGGTTTAAATTCTGCAGCATCATGGATAAACCATTGAACTTGTTCATCTAAAGAGATCTATTTGCAAGATGGACTGGAAGGAATTTTCTGGTTAATGCTGAGAATAAGGCTAAAAAATTTAAACTCAAAATGAAATAGCTTACGTGATATTTACATGAGCCTCCCACACAAGTTTTGTTGAGAAACTCAGTGATTTTTACAAAGAACATTAATTTTGCTTAAGAAAAGTCTAACAAGTGAAAACCCTCTTCAAATCAATCACACATATGTTTTTGCAGCGCGCAGATAAGCAAAGCCCCAGCAGACTCACTACATATGGAACTTTTAAATTTTTATTGTTTATATTATTATTTTAAAATTCAACATAATGTTCTGAAGTTTATATATCAACTTTATACAAAGAAACCTAAGACATTTTAAAAAACCCCAAAACTGTACAATAAATATTTTTTGAAATATATTCCTTGATAAAGCATTTTATTTACAAATGTTTCCCACATTTATTCTGTGGATAAATTAATTTAATATAGCAACAAATACTGAAAAGTAAAGAGAAAGGATGAAGCCCATGAGTTGAGGACAGGTTTTAAAAAATTTGGACTTCTGCTTGTTTATCATTAAGGTGACAAATATTTTCAAATGACATTTAATAATAAAAATCATTCAACTACTCGATAAAGTACACTAACAGAACAAAAATGAATGTATATTTTCAAATCAGTTAAAAAATGAAATGGAAAATAGTGAACCAATAAAAGGGAAGGCAAGAAAAGAGAAGATTAAAATAGAAAAACAAGTAATAAAAATATAAAATGCCATATAAGTTTAGAAAAATAGTTGGGCACCGTAGCTCACGTCTATAATCCTAGCACTTTGCGGGGCTGAAGCGGGTGGATTGCTTGAGCTTGAGAGTTCCAGACTAGTGTGAGCAAGATTGAGACAACATCACTAAAAAATATGAAAAAAAGACTCTAAAAATAAATGCAAATATAAAAATAACCAAAATAAATGAAAATTTACCACATTAATCAGTTGGAAGATACAGATTGTCAAATTTGATTTTAAAAATCACCTTGTTTTCTCCACATAAACAACTTCATGAAGAGGCTTATAGCTAACTGGAAAATAAAAATGAGAGATGCTACTCTGAACAAAATGGGTGTAGATTTGCTAATAAGTGGAAAAAGATTTAAAAAACCTTTTCTTTCAAGAATGCATTGTTATTTGTTGCAAAGGCTTTCATTCATTCAGAAAATATACCCACTGTAGACTTCACTCAATTTACATATTGGAAAGAAATTAGTTGAGAAATTTGTAAACATTCCTTCAAAGTAAGAAGTTTTAACCAAGGGGTTTGGGGTCACAGTGTGTGAGACACCTTTCTGGGGTAGGACTCAATTATAAAACAGTATTTATCTAACAAATGCAATCAGTGTAACTTGGTTCTTTGTGCCCTCAATGAATCCCCAATAATAATAAATAAATAAATAAAAGAAATTTATTTTTTATCCTTGGAAAATTAAACTATCACAGGAAATAATTAAAGAAAAAAATCTTTCACAGATGCAGAAAAATATCTTATATAACTGAACCACATTATTGACAAAGCTACTATCAAACAAAAAATTGGAAGGGAATTTTTATCCAAATAAAGGGGACTGATCAAGAATTGTATTTTAAAATCACATTGAAATTCCAAGTATTTGAAGTATTACTTTTAATTCCAGATGAAAGCCACTATCTCTGATTTTATTGAACATTTTAACTAAAGTTCTAACACAAATTAAATATTTTTAAAAAATGCATATAAAACTATTTTACTAAGTGAAGTACCACAAGAATGGAAAAATAGACACTTATGTTTCTGAAAAACTCAATGAAATTTAGGCAAGGGTGGAGGGAAATGGGTTGGGCAAATTCCCGACCAAAGAGAACTTTGCAAAGGTGTATGGCACCAGACCTGGGTGTAGGATATACGTTCCATTCAGAATTTAATGTTACAAATGCAAACATAGAATCTAATCATTGTATGCTACATTAATCTGAAATTTAAAAGTAAAAAAATAAAATTATTTAGGTTCATTTAATAAAATCCACATTGACTGAACTTGGATTCGTCAGTGTTATAGATAATTTTGTTCTTGCATATTATGGAAAATAATAATACTTGAAACAAAGTCATAAATTAATTGGATTAATTTTTGAAGCTTTTATTCCACATATACAAATTAGGGCCATTATTTTAAAGGATGATTTTAGCAGAATGTTCTGCAAATTACTCAGCTTCATGCATTTAGAGTAAGCATCTGGCAAAGCTGGTTGACACTCGTGTTTTGCACTTCACTGTTTCCAGCAAATCCACCCCACCCATGAGATGGGCATGTTTGGACATCTACATAAGTGGAATAATACACATCTTTCAAATGTTCTGTAGAAAGGTCCGCAACAAAATGTTGCCCAATTTCAGGTTAAAATGAACCTCAGGGAATTGTAATCATTTCTTTTAAGCGATAAGATCTTGGTATGTTGCCCAGGCTGCTGTGAAGTGCAGGGGCTATGCACAAACATGATCATAGCGCCCCACAGCCTTGAACTCCTGCGCTCAGCAGATCCTTCAGCCTCAGCTTTCTGGGACTATAGCAACAGGCCATTATGCCAGGCTGTCATCACATTTCGGTACAAATAAATCACAAGTAAGCTGATTATACAGGTCATTGAATAAGTTGCATGTTGATTATAGAAAACTTTAAAAGATCTCACTGAAGAATTCTATTTTCTGCCTCTGTTAAAAATGTGTCCATAAATGCTTCTTCAAGGACTAAAAGAAAACTGTAATTTTAGAAAATCTTATGAGATTCAAATAGATTCTCTGCAAATTCGTATGAGAATTGTATGTCTAAATTCAGCTAAAGCGACTGAGAAAAAATGTTTATGTACAATAGTCCGTTTGATTTGGTTTTGTGTTTTCTGTCATATTTCACTTTTCATCGTTAAACGTAGCCTAGCTGAATTCATTACCAATCTTTATATAGAACTTGAATGTTTATCCTTTAACTAACACGATTTTCTCATCCTCATCATTTGCTTCAAGTTTTTATAGGAAATTATAACCATCTTTCCACCAGCTAAACATCAACTACTCTGTGATTTATTTCTCTCTCCTGATATATCATCATGTTTCAGAGGCTTAGTTTTTGAACAGAAATATATCCACTTTTACTTATCCTCAGGAATTGCGTAAGTTGTACTGATGACAGAGTGTGCTGTTTTCGGAGGCATAAAATGACATAAAATATTCCATACACAGCAGGCATATCAACTTATCTGTCCAATTAATATTATCTGCATGTAGGAATATTTACTTGTTCATTTACATACTATGCTACCAATCAAACCTAAAGCATAGAATAGGAATGTTCTCCTGGCCTTAAGTAACCTTTGTTTAAAATAACCCCTTTAACACAATTACGAGAGGGACTTTATCTAACAACCGCAATCAGTGTAACCTAATTCTTTGTACCCTCAATAAATCTCAAGCAATAATAAATAAATAAAATAACCTCTTTACATAAAAACTGTATCTCTTTTGGAAATAAACAAATTTCATTTAGAAATCACTAATACATTTTGTAAACAAAATCAGTTAATTAGCATTTCTGAACATACATTTGCCCTTGCCCTAAAAATGTATCTAAATCCATTGAAGCTATGAGTGTTAATTAACAAAAAATATTCTTGAAACAATGACTCAAGTTTGATTCTATTTCAATATTACAACTTCAAATGAAAATAATTTTAAGAGACATTCTGCAATTAGGGTAATGGGGATCTATGTTCTATGTGTCACTATACAAATAAACAAAAGATACTTTGGAGGCTGCAATACTGATACCTTCATGCCTTTGCAGTTAAAATTCAGCTGTCATACACGAAAGCTATACAACTTTGAGAAAGTTACTAAAAGATCTCTTATTTCCTGGCTTATCCTTGGGCAACTGACGAAAATTAAGTTTAAAAATGTGTACTTAATTCTTTCATAGTTTCATATGAAATGTTGGATAAATACTTGAACATTCCCCTGATCCTTCTTTTCTCTGAGATGTCTGTATGTCTGCCTGGTAACCTCACTCCTGAAGACCACACTGTGGGTAATTTTCACTGAAAGAGAGAGGGAAAAAATGACAAATGTGTATTCTGCTTTCATATAAACAAAAGATTCTGGACTGATTAAATGCCAACAGATAAAAATTCATGTCCCTGTTTGATTTTTCTGGTATATATTCAAACTTTTAAAATTCAAGACCATTCTTTGTATAACCAGGAAAATTCTTCAACCTTTGAGAACTCTAATCACAAACTGAATAGTTTCCTAATTTCTTTTCTTTTTATAAGCATTTTGTGAGCTGGAAAGAATTGTTCTTACATGCAAGTATACATATAATATAGATTTTATGTGTATTGAGTATTTTATTGACTGTATCATTTATTAAATATAAAATAGATTTATATTTAATTCAATTATAATTCCATTTCAGAAAAATAACCCCAAATTTTTATTCAACATGCCTCCAAATTCAGCTGAACCTCATTTTTAAACAATTCAAATAGAATTAGGTTATGCTCTGAGGGCTGCCAGTCCAAGCTGGAGGGTTATACAAACTGTTTAAAAGGGCACATTTTTTTTTTATAGATATCCCCTTATCATCACTTACATCCACTCCAAATATACCATCAATTAGCATGGTTACTAACTTGTGTCCCCACGAATAGGTCACTCAGGATTCACCACAGATGGAGCAGTTTCAGCTAAATGTCTGAGACAGGGGAAACTGAACATACAAGCTAAGACCCAATCACGCAGGAACTCCGGCAGAGGACCTAACATTTTGACTGATGCTATAGTTGAAAAATATTGACATATTTTTAAAAATTCATCAGCAAATCCAAATTATTCTCTGCCATTTCACAGGGAGATAGCTGGGGCAGTTTTTCATAAATTAAGAATGCACTGTCTTCCTATATCACATTTACTTAGATGGGGGAGAGCTGACCACATTATTAGGACACACTGCAAGTGCTGGACTCCACCCTAAAATAGAAAAGTTAAGAATAAAGTTTTGTTGGCATCATTTTTAGAACTAAAAAAAAAAAAAGTAAATCAATATTCTTCCTTCAAAGGAAGATGAGCATGCCCTGATGATTTTTTTTGTTTGTTTCAAAATATTAAGGCAGTACTAGAGTTTTTGTAATACATATGAATTGTAAAATATATTGTGCTAATGTCCGATGCTCCCGTCACCAGAGTAGTGTCCTTTGTTCCTGACAGACACACTTTTATCCCTCACCCACTCACACCTTCCCCCCTTTCTTCGTTCCAAGTGTTCTCAACACCTGCAGTCCCAAACCTCGGGACTGGTCCATGGCCTCTTAGGAACCGGATCACACATCTGGGGGTGAGCAGAGGGTGGGCGAGTGAAGTTTCCTCTGTGTTTGCAGCCACTCATCATGGCTCAGTTACCACCCAAGCCGTGCCTTCTGTCGAATCACAGGAGGCACTAGATTCTCACAGGAGCGCAAACCCTAGGAGAATCAAAGGCCGAATAGTCGGAGGTGAAGCTGTGGCAGTGATGCTAGCGCTGGAGCCATCCTGCAGAAAAACAAGCTCAAGGCCCCCACTGATGTTTTCTTATGATGAGTTGCATAATTTTTGTATATATTACAATGTAATAATATTAGAATAAAGTTCACTATAATTGTAATGCTCTGGAATCATGGTACCACCCCCTACCCTGTGGCCCATGGAAAAATCATCTTCCCTGAAACCGTTCCTGGTGCCAAAAAAAAAAAGGTTAGAGACCACGACTTTCCAGCACTGTGTCACCATATCTATTTGTCATTTAGTTTCCACTTTTTAGGGAGAACAGACATGTTCTTTGTTCTTTATTTCTGAGATGCTTCTCTTCAGATAATGTTCTCTAATTCCATACAACTTATGGCAAAAGACGTTATTTCATTCCTCTTTGTGACTGAATAGTACTCTGTCCGTGTGTGTGTGTGTGTGTGTGTGTGTGTGCGCGCTCGCGCGCACGCGCGCGTCCCATATCCACTCATCAACTGATGGTCACTTAAGTGAGTACCAAATCTTTGCAGTTGTGAATTGTGGTGTGATAAACACATTCAGGTATAGATTATATATATATTGTTACATAAACATTATTTGTACAAATACATTAGCAAAACCAGGAAATTGGCATTCACCTGGTAGTCTTAACTAGACCATTACTCAGATTATATATGCACATAATTCCTTTCTTAACTGGTGTATTTTACACAATTTTATGACCTACTCATATTCTTTTCTCCTATTGAGTTATTAATCTTAGGAATACTTTACATATTCAAGAAATTAATACATTGTCATATGAACTGAAAATATATTACCAGTTTATAATTTACCTTTTCTGTAAAGAAGGATGCATTTTATAGGTAAAATTTATGTATTCTGTTCTTGATGACTGTTGGATTTAAGTCTTTGTTCTGTCTTTCAGTAGAGTTATAATTTATTTCCATTTACATTCTGTGCTATTTTAGCAAAATTATTCTTGGTCATTTTACATTTTTTTCTAATAAGGTAAGGATTTACTTTTTTTTTTTTTTTACTGTTTTGGATTGTCTTTACATAATTATTAGAAATGAGCTGAATTTATTTTATAATGTTGTACCACCACTTGATTCTATTTTTAAAGATATTTCTCAGTTAAATTTTGTATTATTCAGTTATTTAGAATTATTTGCCAATAATGATAACTTTGATACCACTTGTGTCATATTTATGTACCATATTTTATTTCTACATCCAAATGTCTTGGCTAGTATCTTAGAATAATGTTAAATGATAAAGAACAGAATAGATATCCTTGTCCTTTCCTACACTTTGAAAATAACTAACTTTAGTGATTCTCTATTTGGAATCCAGCTGTCTTTTGAATATTTATACATCTATACCCATATATCTATGTATATCCATCATGTTAAATAAGGATCTCTCTGTCCTTATTTCATTAAATGAAATGCAGCATTGTTAATTAAAGCATCAAAAATTAGTTTTAGAGTTTTTTCTTCTTGATATATTGATAAGGTAAGATACATGTAATTCCTAATGATAAATAATCTGTAATTATGGAAGGTGTGTGTCTGTAAGTCTGAATTTAAATTGACACAATTTTAGTAAAACTTTGTGTTATAATTTTAGTAAGCTTAGTTTATAGTGTCAGCTTTTGTATGTAATTTGGCTAATTTTTAGTATGTTGATATTTTAAAAATATTTGAGCAGAGAGAGGGAAGGTGGGTGGGGGTGGGGTCTCAGTGTATGACACATCTTGTACCCTCAATGAATCCTCAGTGACAAAAAATATATATATTTGAAATACCTCTTGATGTTTTTGTATTCTGGACTATTTTTTAAAGCATTAAACTTATTTATTTATTTTTTAAAATTTGACAAAATTTACTTTGGAAACCATCAGAACTGAAATGTTTTTCTAGTAGTTTTTCTATATGCTTTATTTTTTCTTAGAATTTTCCATAGTTACACTTCCATGTACATGTTCTAAATCTTTTTTAGTCATTTTTTAAATTACATGAACAAATCCATTATTTCAAGTGAGATTGTGTAGCGGTAATCCCATTTTTAATTTATAATGTATGATTTGGTGTGTTTTCTTTTTTTTTCCTGTTTCACTGATTGCATTTGTTAGGTAAAGTCCCTCTTACCGTAGTGTCTTGCCCCCCAAAGGTGTCTCACACACCAAGACCCTACCCGCTTCCTCCTTTCCTCTCTGTTAGTCCCTTCCCCAACCCTCCTTTGTCTTCCTCCTTCTACTCTCCCCTTCCCCTACCCCCACCATGTCATTGTCATTAATTGTCCTCATATCAAAATTGAGTACATAGGATTCATGCTTCTCCATTCTTGTGATGCTTTACTAAGAATAATGTGTTCACTTCCATCCAGGTTAATACAAAGGCTGTAAAGTCTCCATTTTTTAAGGCTGAATAGTATTCCATGGTATACATATACCACAGCTTGTTAATCCATTCCTGAGTTGGTGAGCATTTAGGTTGTTTCCACATTTTGGCGATTATAAATTGAGCTGCAGTAAACAGTCTAGTACAAGTGTCCTTATGATAAAGGGATTTTTTTCCTTCTGGGTAGATGCCCAGTAATGGGATTGAAGGATCAAATGGGAGATCTAGCTTGAGTTCTTTGAGGGTTCTCCATACTTCCTTACAAAAAGGTTGTATCAGTTTTTCCTAGGTATTTCATTTTTTTGAAAGCTATGGTGAAGGGAATCATGTCCATAATTAGCCTCTCGTCTTGGCTGTTATTGGCGTATACAAAGGCAACTACTTGTGGACATTGATTTTATATCCTGAAACATTACTGTATTTTTTGATGACTTCCAGGAGTCTTGTGGTTGAGTCTTTGGGGTTCTCTAAGTATAAGTTCCATCATCAGCAAAAAGGGAGAGTTTGGCCTCCTCTGCTCCCATTTGGATGCCCTTAATTTCCTTGTCTTGCCTAATTGTATTGGCTAGAACTTCCAGCACTGTGTTGAATAGTAATGGTGACAGAGGACAACCTTGTCTGGTTCCAGTTTGGAGAGGAAAAGCTTTCAGTTTTACTTCATTCAGTAAAATATTAACTGTGGGTTTGTCATAGATAGCTTTGATCAATTTCAGAAATGTGCCATGTAAGCCAATACTCTGCAGTGTTCTAATTAGAAAAGGATGCTGGATTTTATCAAATGCTTTCTCAGCATCTATTGAGAGGATCATATAGTCTTTGTTTTTGCTTCTGTTAATACAGTGGATAATGTTAATGGACTTGCGTATGTTAAACCAGCTTTGCATCCCTGGGATGAAACCTACTTGATCAAGATGTATGATTTTTTTTGATGATAAGCTGATCTCGAACTCCTAAACTTCTGACCTCAAGCAATCCTTCCTCCTCAGCTGCCCAGAGTGCTAGGATTATAGGTGTGAGCCACTAGGCCTGGACAGAGATTCTCTTTCCATTGTTCTAAGCTCCTGATGAGAATCTGGGTGAGGCAGTCCTGCTTTGCTATGTCAGCCCTTATCTAGAAAGCAAGAGGACTTTGAGAACCAACATCTCTAACCTCAATATGATCATCTCATAACAGGAAGAATTTTACTACCAACCTCATACGATTATTTCTTGTAGTAATTCATTTATGGTGTACAAAACATTTAGAATATCAGTCTAAAACAAGCCTTCAAATATTAGCTAATATTTTCAATCATCATTATTGATGCAATAATATTTTATCATCATAACAAATGGCTCTAATGCTATACCAGTCCATGTTAAACAACTGAATCTCCAGGGGAAACAGAAAGCCCCCAATTGCTCATATCAACTATCACACTGCCTCTACTGCCCCTTTCCTTTACATAGACACTTATTTATAGCTTCCAAGTGGCATCTCTGGAGGTACAGTTAGGAAGAGACACATGAAATCTGTGTGAACTCGTTCTAGGGCCCCACAGTTTAGTACCATAATTTCTTTTAACAAAATTTGTCTTTGTCATAAAATATTTTGTGAAAACCAACTTTATATGGGATTCCAATGCGGGTAGTACATAAATCAACAAAAGAGAGCCAGCAGAGCCTTTGTAGGAGAAAAACAGGCAAAATTGTATTTCTCAATAGGAGTTTTGTATAACTCTATATAATTCACTCCATTTAACCCAATGATTTACAACTCTCTGAATCATTCGTTATAAACATTTGGACACATAGAATAAAGCTTTCCTTAGGTTCACAAATGTAGGCTCTAATGTGCTGTAGGTTATACATTTTAATAATCATTTTAAAACCCTATTTTAAAAACTATTCAAAACTTTTGCTATTGTTTGCATGATATTTGAACTTCATTTGCGTGACTTCCTTTGCAGACTTTGCAGATGGATACTATTGTTATTTCAGTGGCTTACTGATTCATTAATAGGACTCCACCAGCAGAGAACAGTGAATACTTCTGGAGCTTCCTCCCAATCTTCCCACTAGATCCTATTATGATTCAGGCTGAATGTATTTATTATCAGCAAAATCTGTTGCCTGGTTTTTACACATTTACGTTTTCATTTCACTTAGTTTGCATCTCTGTTTTATTAGGATATGTTTTATTAAGAAGGAAGATGTATCTCCGAACTCCCAAGGGATACCTGCACCCCATGTTTATTGCTGCACTATTCACAATAGCAAAGACTATGAAAATGGATAAAGAAAATAGGCTATCTGTGCACCATGGAATACTATTCAGCCATAAAGAAGAATGGAGTTATGCCAGTTGTAGGAATATGGATGGAACTGGAGGCAATAATGTTAAGCAAAGCAAGCCAGGCACAAAAAGGGCAAATGTTCAATGTTCTCACTCGTAAGTGGGAGGTAAAGGAGTTGATCTGAAGAAAGTAGAGAACAGAATGATGGATATCACAGGCTGGGAAGGGTGTGTATGTGGGGGTGGACGAAGGAGCAGGTGATGAACAGAAGTTGACTGGTGAATATACGGATACAAAGAAAGGATGAGTTCAAATCATTGATAGCAGAGTGACTCCCAAAATAATAAGAAAAGAGGGCCTAAAATGTTCTAAACACAGAAATGATAAATACTTGAGGTGACTGATATCTCAAATACCCTGGCATAATTATTATACATTCTCTACATAGAACAAAATATCACATGTTCCCCATAAATACCTTATGAACAAATATAATGTACATGCATCACTAAAAAATAAAATAAGGGAAATATATTTTCAAAAATAGAATAAGAGGATATGTCTAATAGTAGTATCAGTAATATTTGAAGTATTAGGTATTACTACATAAATTGTTAACATTATTATTGTTTAAAAAAACATTATTATTGTTTTATTTCTATCTGTGCTCTTTTATTCTCTTGGTCTTGATATCAATCACTTTAGTTTCTTTGAATAAAACAAAAATGCAATGTCTATTTTTAAAATTTAATAATTTTTGATTGTAACTTTTGAAAATACTTATCCTGTCAAGGTAAACAGAGCTATTACAACTTAAAAAAAATTTACAGAATAATGTTGGCTCTTCATGGTTTCAGTAAATACTGAAATTTTTTAAGTTATCAAGATATTTACCCATCTTCAGAAATGACGCTGCAGAATCGTTTGTCAGAATCTGTCTGAGAAGTCTAAATTTCAGCTTCACTGCCACATGTCTGTCAGCTCCACCTGCCATAACAAAATATCACATGCAAGGTAGCTTAACAGAAGCTTATAAGCTCACAGTATGGAGGCTGGAAGTCCAAGATCAAGGTGCCAGCATGGTTGGTTTCGGGCCAGGTCTCTCCACCTTACCGACAGCCACCACCCTACTATATCTTTGAATGGCTTTTTCTCTGTGTGCACACTTCTTATATCTCTTCCTCTCCTTACAAGTCCTATTGAATTTTAACCCCACACTTATGACCTCATTTGCCTTAATTATTCTCTTCTGTGCCCTATCTCCAAATACGGTCCCAGAGGTTAGGATTTTAATCTCTGAATTTTGGGAAAGCACAATTTAGTTCATGATCAGACCCCATGTCTGTTTGCAAATATTATTTGAACTCCTCTCTTTGTTTTCTTAGGTATAAGGGTGGTAACATGCTCTTATCCAGTTAACATCTTTATACCTTATTAGAAACTCTTTTTATAGTACGTACCCACATGAGAGAAAAACTCAAATCAATTCAAAGTGGGGAGTAGGGGAAAGGGAATGAGGGACCAGGGAGCAGGGGAATGAGGGGGTAGATAGAGGGGAGGAGAGAGGGGGATGGGGGTTACAGTGTTATTGGTATATAGCACACCTCTTTGGGGGGACACAACTATAAGAGGAACTTTACCTAACAAATACAGTGTAACCTAATTCTTTGTACCTTTAATGAACCTGAACCAATTAAGTTTAAAAATTACATTAAAAAATAAAAAATAAATAAAAAGTAAATTAAAAAGAAAGTCTTTTATTAAGTTATCATTCAATATCTATTAAATATATTCTGTCTACTGACTGAACCTGACACCTATACCGTGTTACTATTCCTAACAGTGATCTGGGCAATTTGAACTGGATTGTTTGATATGATGGCAGTTCACCGTCTGACACAAAAGTGTTTAATAATGCTTGTCCCTGGAGCATCTGACAGTTGCTATAAGAACTGAGAGGAGGGCAGTGCCTGCGGCTCAGTGAGTAGGGCACCAGTTCCATATATCGCGTATGGCAGGTTCAAACCCAGCCCTAACCCAAACTGCAAAAACAACAACAAAGAAACAGCCAGGCATTGTGTTGGGTGCCTGTAGTCCCAGCTACTAGGGAGGCTGAGGCAAGAAAATCACCTAAGCCCAAAAGCTGTGAGCTGGAGGTTGCTGTGAGTTGTGACACTACAGCACTCTACCGAGGGTGACAAAGTGACACTCTGTTTCAAAAAAAATAATAATATAAAGAGAAAGGAAAGAAAAGAACTGAGAGGTTCCCTCAAGCAGCTGCTGCTCATTCCGGCTTGCCTCCAGAACAAAGTCTTGTAGAGCCCAGGCACTGAAGCCCACAGCAGAGCCTGGATGAGGCTAACTTCAATCTAGGAGGATGCACTATTGCCATAATATATCATTAAAACATTAGGATGCTGTTACTTAACACTACTCTCAAAATAGTCTACTGGTACCACACCCTTCTGCACCTTCTTTCTGATACCTTTGCCTGGTAGTTTTCTTCTATTGTAACACACTTGTGCAATGAATATAATAGACCTTGAATCCAGGTCTACAAACTTTGATCAATAGATTAATCAGAATACCATTCATTACTAACAGGCATTCAATCTTGACTTAGCTGTTATGTTTATCATTTTCTATATTATTTGTTAAACATGCAAATTAATGGGTTCCACCTTTCTAGGACTAGAAATCTACATTTTAACAAATGTTGATACCAAATTTTCCTTCTAACAACCCTGTTTTTGTGAATAATTTTTGAATCTCATACACCATTTTAGTCAATCTGATTATTTGCTTTCCAAAAGCATTAGTACTTAATAATTGGTAAGACCTTTTTTTAAATACTGAATATATATACCTTACTAACCTTAGGGTATTTTTAGGCAAGGAGTATGTTTTAGTCATTATTTTTACATGACAACTATTTAGCCAGCAGATCTTCTGTAACTGTTTCCAGAAAGTCACAGTTATAGACAAGGAAGAAAATAATAGAAACAGAGAAATTGTTAGGCACAGTAGCTCATGCCTATAATCCTAGCACTCTAAGAGGCTAAGGCAAGTGGACTACTTGAGCTCACAGGTTTGAGACCAGCCAGAGCAAAAGTGAGACCATGTCTCTAAAAAATAGGCAGGTGTTGTGGCGGGTATCTGTAGTCCCAGCTACTTGGGAGACAGACAAATGAATTGCTTGAGCCCAGGAGTTTGAGGTGGCTGTGAGCTATGATGCCACACCACTATACTCTACCCAACAAAGTGAGACTCTGTCTCAAAAAAAAAAAAAGAAAGAAAGAAAGAAAGAAATAGAGAAATTGATGATTTGGGGGCTGCCCTTGACAACAAAGGAGAGAGGATTTTCTGTCCTGGGAGAATTTTAACAGATGGTAGTTTGACAAAGATAATTTTTTTTTTTTTTTTGAGGCAGAGTCCCATTTGGTGACCCTTGGCAGAGTGCTGTGGCATCACAGCTCACAGCAACCTCAAACTCTTGGGTTTAAGCAATTCTCTTGCCTCAACCTCCTGAGTAGCTAGGACTACAGGCACCTGCCACAATGCCCGGCTATTTTTCTGTTGTAGTTGTCATCATTGTTTGGCGGGCCTGGGCTGGGCTCGAACCCACCAGCCTTGGTGTATGTGACTGGCACCATAACCACTGTGTTGCGGCCACTGAGCCAACAAAGATAATTCTTGATAACTTGCTAAATTTCTCAAAGACCACAACCACTTTGTTAGCATTAACAAGCCAATCCCTGAGAAGTCTGTCCTTCATTTCTACTCCTATACTTAGGAAATCTGAACTGAATTATTCATGAGAACAAATGGGAATTCACCCAGCACTTGAAAAATAACATACAGTTTAACTCCATGTAATTATTTTTCAAGGAATGTTTTGGTCAGACAGTATCTCATACCTACTCTCAGAGTTCTGAAGTAGAACTTTAAGAGGGACCTAAATTTATATTTATTTTAAATACATATATATGGGCACATGTGTAGAAAACACATTGGGCACCTTATTTTTCACTGAATTTCTTATAGGCTGTTATATTTTTCTCCTCTTAGCTACTGAATTCATACCTAGATTAATGATATTATATCTTTCAACATTTACCCAATGTCTTGCTGTGTTCTGTCATCACAGGCAGCTGCCAAGTATTATTCAATGTGTAAAGACGTTATTAAGTCACATTTCAGTTTTATGAAGGTGGGAGATAGTCGTGAAAGCAGAGGGCTTGACCTAAGACTTTAGCATACAACCTTCTTCCTTTTTGATAAATAAGCTTAAACCTAAAGAGATTAATTCAACCTATTCCACTGTGGCCTGCAGCCTTGAAAGTGTACAGAAGACGCCAAAGGCTTCACAATCAGATAAAAACATGCTCTTGTTACTTCCTATAGTGGAGCAATAGAGTGGCGATGCTATTTGTAAGGAAATCCCTGACCTACTTCAATGCTCACCTTTTCATCCCACTGAGAGCGTTATTCAGCCTAGAGAAATGGATACCACTGAGGCCAGCAGTAAGGTGTTTGGTTTTACGGCTTTATATTGTGTCAGAGACTTTGAAGGCTTAACAAATCAGGGAAGCTTCCTTAGACTAGTCTAATTAATCCCCAAATAAAAATACTAAGGAAATCGGAGGATTTAGAACTCAAAGAGGAAAATACACTAATTACGTGAGAGAATGAAGGAAATCTCTTGGTGGAGAAATGGCGTTAGGATTTTAATTGACTGAACTGACTTCACCCAGGGAGGATTAGGAGAAAGAGAGCTGCATACATCCAGGTGACAGTCAATACAATACAGGAAGTCGATGAGGAATACCAAATTAATAAAATTAGCATGAAACACAGCTTGGGTTTTAAATTGGAAGAATTATTTTTTCTCGTGAATGCCTACCAAATTATGTGCTCTGAGTTAAACCAGAATAACAATTTAAAGTTAACACTGTGTTATAATTTCACTATCAGCCATCGGCCTGTGGACATTTTTCTCTTCAAATCGTGGTGACTAGTAATGGATTCATTTTTAGTTCTTGCCAAGTTTAGAAAGTTTCTTTTTCTTTTCTTTTGCCTGCCTTCATTCTCTCTCCATGGTTTTTTTTTTTGTATTTGAATTTTTTTAAACTGACAAGGAGACCTATAATGCAATTTTCTTAGCACATGGTGGCGATGAAAGTTGCTATTTTTTTCAGCACTAATAAGGTGAATTGACAATTTTGATTCTGTATGAATTATTGATTCCATTCAATTTATTTTACAAATGTACTGTACAAACCAACGTACTCTCAAAAATTATTATTAAGGGCTGGCCGTCTTCCTGTCTTTCTTTGGGTCTCACGCCATTCTCTGCCTCCTTTACTCTCCCCCACCATCTTTCTTTCTCTCCCTCCCTGCTCTCTGCTACCTTTTCTCTCTCTCTTCTCTTCCCCCACTCTCCTGCCTTTCTCTAATATAAAATAAACCAATATTTTTATATTCCCCCCAAATCCTAAAATTTACAGAATAGCAAGTCTATCCTAATTCCTATAAAAATACATACTTTACCCAAGAATTTTATACCAAAATATCATGCCATTCTGATCTGTATAAACTTGTAGTATCATCTGATGTCTGGTAAGGTCATGCGATGGCTTAATAAACTGTGATATATGTGTACTATGATATCCTGTTCCTCCATAAAAACATGATGGAGTTTTTGTATCCCTTGTTACAACTTGAATGGATTTGGTGAACTCTCTCCTGAAGAAAATATCACAAGAATTGAAGGACAGCCGTTACACGTACTCAATACTAATGTGAAACTTGTAGATAAATGACAAAGTGCACCCATGGAAAAAAAAGTCAATTGCTTCCAAGAAGGGGGGGGAGGGAGAAATTGGAGGGAAAAGAGGTTAGCAAGCTCCTTCCTAGAAGGAGTGGTGTGTGGGTAGAGACCACACTTCCTGTGTGAGGAACACAGCTACAACTTACAGTTAGCCTTAAAAATGCAAGCAATGTGGCCTAATTGTATGTACCTTCATATTAATTGGAAATAAAACATTTAAATAGAAAAAAAAAGTTAACATTTTTATTAAATAGATATTGGAGGTACAAGTGGATTTTTGTTACATGTCTGAAGTGCATAGTGAACTCCAAGCATTTACTATACCCATTACCTGAATAATGTACATTGCATCCAATACTTAATTTATCATCCCCCATTCCCCTCCCACTTTTTCCCTTCTGAATCTCAATGTGCATTTAGTCACTCTAATGCCATGCCCACCCCATCGTCCAGCCCCCACTTGTACATGTGAGTGAGAACATTTTGTCGCTGTTGTTGTTATTCTGGGTAAAATACATACTTATAACGATGGCTTTCCTGATTCAGGGCAATCCTCTTATTTAACCTCATAAATTATTACGGCAATTGCTAATTTTTCACCAGGTGAGAACTTCTGAAGCTTCCCTAAGCTCAGGCTGTGCCTTCCTGTGAATGAGTTAATTGCTAATTTGATCTCCTCTAAGGGAAATGAAGCATCCACACCCAATCAATCTTCTGAAGTAAGCATGGAATGAATGCTTTTTTCCCCAAATCAAGAGAGCATATCCTCCTCCAGCTCTTCTGATGAAGGCTGTAAGATGCTATAATAGAACTGGAATGCTTGGTTAATTGCTATTGCTGGCATAAGTGAGTGCCCTCATATGTCTGCTTAGTAGGACAAAGATAAGTCAGTGAGTTTGCAGATAATGTTCAAGATTTTATGTGTGTTTCTTAATAAAATCTGCATAGATTATAATGGTCATCCTCTAGGCTATTGATGTAATAATCATAGCAAGCATTTACTAAAT
The DNA here is from genome assembly GCA_963575145.1 of Galago senegalensis. NCBI lineage: Eukaryota > Metazoa > Chordata > Mammalia > Primates > Galagidae > Galago > Galago senegalensis. The sequence continues at coordinate 27,283 of CAUYTI010009326.1, forward strand.
ACTTAGTTCATGCCAGCTGTTTTATGCACCCTAGCCTTTTTATCCTTTTGTTCCCAATAAATAATATTTCTTTAATCAGGATGGAAAGTTAAGTTTTAGAAAGGTGATACAGGATAAGGACAAATTCTGAGACAGATCACATAAGACAAAGAAAGACATGACACCATATAGTCCATCTAAATCCAAAATTTTGTCTGTAAGCACTTCACATTATTTAATATGAGATCTGCCTTCTATTCTTAAACTACAGAATTTTTGTTTCCTTGGTTCAAACATTGTAAAATGTGATTCTCAGGCTTTTTTAAACATAAATTAAGGCAAAATTTCTAACTATTTATTTCATGCTTTTACACATCACTGAATTTTTAGGGGATTGATTGCAAATAAAAGATGCATCTAGCTGATTGTTGAATTAGAGAGGTCTCTTCCTAAAAGCATGACAGTTTTTTTGATCCATATAAATAGCTGAACGTCAGTCAAACAAAAGTAAAGACCATCCTAGAAATACAAATAATAGTAGATATTTATAGAGGCCTAAGCACTTATTATATATTTTTTATTAAATTTTCAAACTAACCTATAAAGTTGGTGTACACATTGGGGAAGAAACTTTGACCTTGACCCACTCTAATTGCATTTTCCCGTTATACAGAGCTTTTCTGTTACCAGATGTTTACATTTCCAAATACTTGAGGGCTTCTATGGGGACGGGAAAATAGAAAATAATAAATAAGGCACGAAAGTTTGTTTCACGTTTTCTTCAGATAAAACAGATAAAAAAATTTGTCAACAACTTTGATCTATTAGTTTTTTGAAATTGGTTATTGCTATTCTAATTTCCCCCACTCTAATCTATTAATAGAACTCTCAATAACATAGCTGAGCACAGCTTAATAAGAATAAAGGGCACGTTTCTCAGCTTATGTTTTTTTTCTTTTTTTAATTGCAGTTTTTTGCCGAGACTGGGTTTGAACGTGCCGTCTTCAGTGTATAGGGCCGCAGCCCTACTCCTTGAGCCACAGGCACTGCCCTTATCTTGTATGGGCTAAGACTAAGATTTTGCCAGGACATTAATCAAGACTTTTTTTTTGTTCAGCTTCTGTGAAATATATTTTTAGGGATTAAGCACATGCCCTTTTTCTGGATTTCATCTGAGAGAATTTTAAAATGACAATAGGAGTTTCATCTACTAAGGATAAAGTGCTAAAGAAAAAAAAATTTAGCCATGACACTTTTTTAAAGAACAGAATGATAAAGTATATTTTTTTCAAGGGGTGCTACCACAACTACAGATATAGTAAAAAGTGGGAGTTTGTAGCCAACAAACAAAGTGGGGATGAGTAGATGGAAAATTACAAAGAAAAACCATCCCAAATGTTACACATTGAAAGAGGATTCTGTGTAAATTGCCCTAACAAGAGGCTTGCTGAAGGTCAAACAGGATGATTCGCCATCACCTGGGGGGTGGTGGAAGAGAAAGTGTTCAGTTAGATTCTGAAGATGAGGAATTTCAGCTAAGGTAACCCAGCAGGAATCTTGCTCTAATTAGAGAATGCAGAGATGGACACGTAAGATTAAACTCAGGACCTCGTTGAGAAGACAATCCAAGAAGTTAGACTACAGTTTGGTCAAGGAAAGAATCTTTGTCAAGGATGATAGTGTAATTTATTGCCTAACCTGGAACCTATTAGGGAATGAAAGGAGATATATTTTTAAATAATTAGTACAAAAATGTATGTAAAATGGAAATGACCAAGGAAAACCAATAAATATTGTTTCTCTATACTTGGGCTTATAGAAAGAATCCTAGTATGTCGAAGTATTCTAATCTTAGGATATAGATGTATTCTATCTCTATACTTCCTGTCAGTTTATTGGTAGAGACACCCTTACTAGATAAGTGTTCTCCCAAAAAACATCTTATTTGAATTACTGTACTCTTAATGAATGTCCAGGAATAAATCTTGTCAAAGTAGGAGATGTATGAAGGATGTACAAAGGTTTTTAGAAAGTTGTCAGAAAGGGTTGTTATCTCAGACATTCAAACATGAACCTTTTCTTCTTTGAGCCTTTCTGGTCTTACTTTGTGTGGATCTGGCAAAAGTTAGTTCATCATAGTATCTGCAACTTTCACATTTCTCCCTTTTGATCAAGATCTTTCCCCGAAAACCTTATTGACCAATTAAGTTTTGACAGGTTTTAAGTTTCCTAAGTGACAGGAAAGACCTTTCTCAGTTAGTTGGTCTTGTTCCATATTGAGGGGAGGTGATGAACAGCAAGAACTGTCAAGACACTTCTAGTCACATTTCAACGGCAAAGAGGCCAGAAAGGGAAGCTCGTCAGCTTATTTTGCCTGGATTTTATCCTTATATTTGATTCCGTTTGTTTCATAGGCATTGACTTTCAACTCAAGGAGTTAGACTAATAATATTATGTCAGGAATTGTATTTCTATAAAGATTTGACAAACACTTGGCACCAAAACCCCCAAAATAGCTATATGACAATTCTAGTTTGCCTGATTATTTTTGAGCATGAACTTAGACTTAAAGGCAAACAACTAAACAAATCAAATGGCCATGGAGAACTAGATGAGACTGGAGCCAAGTGGTTTGTTTTCTTGTTTTATGTAACTAAGTCTCATGGTACCCAGAGGAGTTTATCCAGGTACAAGATAGCACAGACACTACCTTGTTCAGGTAATAGATACCTAAGGACAAATTTCTTATCTAACGCAACCCTTGAAAAAGAATTTAATGAGTAGCTCTGTACAGAAATAGCCTTTGCAGTGGAGTCTGAAAGAATTCCTAGTACATCAGATAAGTTTCTTTCTTACATTTTTTTTTATAGTGGCTACATCATGGTGTACAAGATCTGCCAAATGAATTAGATCTAGAGACCCATAACCTGCCAGGTAGCTCATGTTTAACATATTATTGTAATAAGGGGAGGTTGGTCCAAAAATTACTCCAGTGATAACTTTTAGATTATTATATATGATGATGGCCAAATATTCTGATACACACTGTTTTCCTTTGATGCAAGTGTTTACACACTGTCTAGAGACCAATTTTGAGGTATTTTGCCCACATCCAATAAGGGCACAGACAATCCTTTCATCTATGAGTTTTTGGTACACAGTAGAATTAAGGTAGGAGTTGGTTGTATTAATACATATTGCTAGTAGCCTTCCCTCTCAAAATTAATCCCAGAAATTTTTCTACATATGTTACAGAGACCCAGAGTCTTCCCCCTGTGGCAACAGACATAGCATTATTCTGGAGGAAAAAAGTAAGAAATAAAAATAAGGAAAGTATATACAAGCCTGGTCCAGATGCCATGAGAAAATGTCATCTTTGTAGATGTTGTCTGCGTCAAATTCTAGAGGTTTTAGTTTTGATTTGTTGACAGAAGTGCAGGTCCACTCAAGAGCTCATGTTTTCTTTAGATGTGATACATGTACCGAGGAATCAATTCCTTTCAGCTTGGCAAGGGAGATTGGTGAATATGACCTGATGTGGGCCTTCCCACTGAGGTTGGAGGCAGCTGTTCTGTAAATGGAGACAAAATCTCCTGGTTGTAGATTATGGTGCTTTAGGTCATTGTGTCTTGAGAGAATACATTGGAAATATTATTCTACCAGGGTATAATTTTTATTCATAGCTTTGCCAATATCCTAAAAATATTGAAGAATTCCATTTCTTATAAATTTTGGGTCAAAAGAAGTTGGAGACAAATGCATCATTTGTCCAGTAATTACCTCTAACGGTCAGAGCTTATGTAATCCACAGGGAGTGGCCCTAAAGTCAGAAGCACCGTAAGATGGCCTTCTGGCCATGGCAAGTGTAAGGTTTCCACAAACTTTGTCAATCGTGTTCTAAGAGTACTGCTGATGGGTCCAACTAGTTCAAGGGACTGAGGATGATAAGCACAATGAAAATTCTGTAAGATTGGCTGAATAACACATACTTGCTTTTCACTTGTCTAATAAAATGACTTCCTTGGTTTCTGTGTAGCTTGAGGGGATTTCCTTACATAGGGGTTGTCTTTTCTAATAAAGCTTTAGCTACTGCTGAGGCAGTGCCTCATTTGGTGGGGAAGGCTTCAACCTAACGGAAGAATATACAGATCAAAGCTAAAAAATAACTGTACCCATGTGAGAGGAATAACTGGCTAAATTCCATTTGCCAAACCTCCAATGGCCCATTGGAGGGGCCCTCCAATGAAGGGCCATTGGAGGGCTTCACACATTGATTTTCCAGAATTGAATTTAGGACGGGTGGCACATTTTTTGACCCCTTTATTGATGTTCCTTTACCAGAATTGTTTCATGAAAGTAAATAATCATATTTTATATAACCCAATGACTTAAATAATGTATAGTAGTAAATAACAGAAATTTCATGGCATCTAGCAGGATAGGTATTTTGATTCAAATCAGAATTCTATCCAGCCACTGCTACTTTTCTAATTTTGTTTTTCAGTTTCTCGTGGCCAATTCTGTGCATCTATGGTAATTATCTTAAGATTATATTTTGGGATTCTTTCTAAGTGAGCCATGACAGAAATTCGATAAGTAAAACCTTTAAGGGTAGCATTTTTTCCTGTGTGATCAGCAAGGTGATTTTTCTCTGGCTACCACAGAGTCTAGTTTTGAATTGTTTGAAACTTCGCTAATGACAGAGCAGTAGATAGCAGAACTGCATCTCCTAATTCTTTTACATATAGCTCATTCTTTCCTTTATCGCCATTGAATGTGAGGAAAACTTTCCTTCTGCAGCATTCTAAAATAATAAGCAACCCCAAAGGTGTAAACACCTACTGTATTGATAAACATTAACAGTCTTCCCCTTGCCAATGAGATAGATTCAAGGGAGGGTAAATAGCTCTGCATGCTGGGCTTAAGTGTTTAAAGTCAAAGACGCTGCTTGAATAACTTCAAAGGAACTAGCGATTGCACAGGGAGCACAGTACTTATCAGAGTAGTTTTGTAAATATGAGCCACCTGCAAAACAGAACAACTCAGCATTGTACATGGGGAGACCCTTGTACACCTTTCCGAGGTTAAAAAATAGTTGGTCAGATTTCAGTAGTCATGTGGTGTTTCATCTGAAGAAGATGGCCAGAGTGTTGTAGGGTTAAGATAATAGATTGTGAGTGACATAAGACCAACAGTTAGGAGAAGTTCATAAGAAGTAAGTCTACTGGCAGAAAGGTGCAGAGTGTGATATGATAGATCCCTAGAGGTTTCTTTCAGCTTCAGTGTTTTGGGGTTAAGATCCACAAAGTGTTTCCTTCCTTTTTATGAACAAGGAGAGGAGGGAAAGGGAGTTTATACTTAAGACGATCTAAAGCTGGAAGATTTATAAACTGCTATTTCACTTAGCTAGAGACTTGCTCTGCCATTCTGCCCATAAAGCAACAAATGTTTGGTTCAGCAAACACTGAAGTGAGGAGGTGACATTATCTTTGTTTTCTTAATAACATAGCAAAGGAGGAATTCGGGGAGTCAAAGGAAGCCAGGGTCAAGTCAGCACAGTTTGTCAAATTCTAAAATTCTTTTCCCATTTCAGAAAAAAAAAAAGAGAGAGAGAAGAAGAAGAAATTATAGAATATCATTGCTTCAGAAAATCAAAACCAAGGATGTGAATTGGGAAGAATGAAGAAGGAAAAAAAAAAAAAAGAAGAAGACGATTGTCTTGGAGAGGGCCAGGACAAAAGGAATGGGCTATGAAACAGAAGCAGTTAAGATTTGTTGGAAACTCCCACTATTTGTATCTTTTTTTTTTCCCCACCCTGAGGCAGAGGATAATTAAGGCTGGTGGTGTTAAAAGTTGATTAAGACCCAATTAAAGAAGTTTCACTGGATAATTAAACGATAGAAATGGAAAGAGCCCCTGCAAATTCTCAGAGACTATTCATTAAGAGTGGTCTTCAGACTGGGGAGAAAGGGAGAGGGCTTGAGGAAAGGAGATAATTCATTTGAGGGGTAGTAAATCATTAGGGAGAATATATAGTCATAAGGGGCAGGAAGAACATTAAAGAATACATAGAACTAAAGGCTTTCTCATTATGCAGATGACACTGTCCAGGTAATCTCTTGGAGCTGCCCTCAGAAGAACAGATTTAAAAACCTGTCTGGGCATGGTGAGGGCTCCAGTTTCGTCTCTTTTCTGGTGGTAGATCTTTCCTAGTTATGTGATGAAAGGTAGGGATTTAAGAGAATTTTATTTCTATTGAAAAGAAGCCTTCTTGGTCAGAAAAGAAAATTCCAAAAGATAGTCCCTCCCTACACTTTGTGGATAGAGGTAGGGACCAGAAAAGGCAATCAAGCTGCTTGATTCTAAGGCAGCTTCAAAGGCATCCTTAGCATGATCAAGTGCTGGGTTGGAGGTACTGCTTTCTGAACCCCAGCAGAATCATAGAGTATATTCATTGTGACGCTTCCTTCATTTTCCCCCCACTCATCATAATTCTCTACAGATTCTCATGTGATGAGAAAGAGGATTTCTGTCAATGGCGGCATCTCTTTTCCAGTGGCCTGACTACTTACAACAGTGGACTAGGTCTGGAGGTCTCCTAGGGTTCTGAGGGCTTTCATCTGCTGTCATGAAAGATTAAGAATTTTAGTGGTTTTCATTGTAATAGTGCTCCCCAGGGTGCAGGCAAACTGATTTGCCAAATTAACTAGATCAGAAGTAGACATCGTTTTCTATTCCATGCAAGTTCTTTAGACAAATTAGAAAAATTCTCCAGAAAGGTAGTTCCCAAAAGGGAATTAAAGCCTACTAAAGCAGACTCAACATTCATAGGTAATCCAGAATTTTCTTAAAAATACAACCTGGATCTTTCTGTAATAGTTTTGAGGCAGCTAATTCCATTTTTGGATACAGGCCTGACATTTTTTCCATTCTAGGGCTTTGGGAAAACCCTGAGGAATAGTCTCATGGAGGTTTTTTTTGCCACACCTTATATTAACAGAAGACTATGAGATCTGCAGGAGAAAAAGAAACAGCTTTAATTTTCTATTAAACATTTGTCAGCATATAGGGGAAAGGCCGCCCCTAATGTAAAATGGAAGTGTGTTCCAAGGAAGGGGTAGAAGCCATTATTTATGCTTTACAAGGTCTTTTTTGCATATATATATAGAAGTTGGGGAAAAATCTATGACTATATAAGAGGGAAGCCAAGCGGGTTTGCAGTAGGTAAACATATATAACACACAATGCATGTTTACTTCAGGATGGGGATTTAGCACTAAAATGAAGTGGAATTTTGTTCTTTATGTCAAAAGGTGGAACATAGGACACAATGATAGGCCTTCTGTCCAGTTGGAAGTGTAGGAGAGGTTGGTCATCTGGCATCCAGGCTGGTGTTAGTATGACACGATCTTGACTTTCACGGGGTCAGATTTCATGAAATCGTATTTCTTAGCATTTTTTAAGATATCACCTGACTCTTGTGATGACAGTACACATTACAAAGTCTCAAATCTGCAGGTGCGGGCATGGGTACAGAGGGAGAGGAACACTTATACACGATTGTGGGACTGTAAACTAATACAGAATTTTTGGAAACAAATATGGAGAATCCTCAAAGAGCTAAAAATAGACCCCCTATTTGATCTCATAATCCCATTGCTAGATAATCTACTCAGAAGAAAAAAAAATCATTTTATCATAAAAACATTTGCACTATCTTGTTTACGGTACTCAATTTGCCATTGCCAAGATGTGGAAACAACCCAAGTGCTCTCCAACCCGTGAAAGAATTAATAAACTGGGATATACCATGTATACCATGAAATACTATACCAGTCTCAAATGAAGACTTTATATCTGTATTTACTTAGATGGAAATGAAACATTTTCCTTAGTAAAGAATCTCAAGAATGGAAAAGGGAGCATTTCATTTACTGAATATTAATTCAAAACTAATAGATAAATAACTACAGGCCAACACACGAGTAAATACACAATGGTATTCAAGAAGGGGGTAGAGGGGAAGGAAGGAAGGGCATTGGGTAAGCTTGCACACATCAGGTACGATGTAGGGGTGAAGGACTCAATTATAGTTCAGACTTGACTTTACAAATGCAAACAATGTAGCTTAATCATTTATACCCTTATATTATTAATCCAATAAAGAATATAAAAATATGAAAAATAAAAGAAAATACAAATTCATCCTGGTGTTCTCTTTTCATTGATTTTAAAATGTACATGAGGGAAGACCATGATCTTTGAATACATAGCCTGCAAGGGTCTTAGGAAGGCAGGCCACTATTCCACACTTTGGCATTTTGTCATCCCATTCCACTTCTTATAAGTATTTCTTGAGCAAAAATGTAACTCTATAAATTCTGGGTTGGTTTGGGGTCCAACAAATGAAAGTATAAACATGCACGTGAAGGTTAGCATAAAATAAATAAAGCCAAAGTCCTTACCAGAAAGGCAAACTGTCTTTGTACTAAAGAGGACATACCAGAAAAGATAACAAAGTATTTCACAGTACCACAAGGGATATAAGCAAGATCCTTTGTTAAGCCTCCTTATCACAACGAGGTCCCAAGGAAAAGGGAGATGATCCCAAAGGAAGACAGCTCATCCTAAGATAAGCGATAACGGGCCAGAGAATAGGCAGTCCCATGGGAGGAGAGAGACAATGTCTCCATTGCTGGGTGTCACCCAGCTCTGAGAGTTGCCAGCCTCTTCCAAAGGTAAGTGTACTTCAGGACTATTTCTCATACCAAATTATATCAACCCATAAAAAGACGCTGGAGAAAATATCTCTAAATGTGTTCAGTTTACTTGGGAATAAGCAACAGCCGTGATAATCCACAATCCATGGAATGGTAAGCCACCAGGACATTAGGTGAGGGGCTGAAGGGAACTTTTATTAGCAAAAAGAGATGTACATAAAGCGTTTAGAAGCAAAGCTTATCAGTTCAAGTTCAAAGCCAGAGTTGTCAATGCACTGGTGAAACAGTATTCCTGGGCAAGTGTTCTTCTGAGAACATCTTCCTGACTTAATTCACTCTTTAGGAATGTGTAGTGATAAGCTTTAATAATGGAGATGTGTGAAAGTTTTTGTAGACAGGTCTCAGAACATTTATCTCAGGTATATTACATTCACTTCCTTTCTTTTGGCCATTCCTCAAACTATTTTGTTTGAATTTGATATAAATAGTCATATCCTGGCATATGCAACTTTAATAAGTGAAATAGTGGTACGATTTATTTTTGTTTTAGCTGGCCCAGGCCAGGTTTGAACCTGCGAGCCTCTGTTTATGTGACCAGCACCCTACTCCCTGAGCTACGGGCACCTCCCTGTTTGTTTTTGTTGCTTCCATTTTTTTTTTTTTTTTTTTTTTTTTTTTTGCAGTTTTTGGCCAGGGCTGGGTTTGAACCCACCACCTCTGGCATACGAGACCGGCGCCTTACTCCTTTGAGCCACAGGCGCCGCCCTGTTGCTTCCATCTTAAGGTAACTGTAAATAGGTTTCTGTTGTTTATAGATCCTGGTTGCCTGAACGTTCTGCGCTGTGCTGGTTTCCTCAATCATCTGTACACTACTGCAGATATCCCCTTTGTGAACGAATCTTGTGTCTGTTTCTCCTAGGACATGGATTTATACTTCATAAAAGGGTTTGACAAAGCCAAACCCTTTAGGGCATATTCAAAGAAGGGATTATAATAATTGGCCAAGGAGTGTATTTAGGGAATATTTGTTACATCTCTATAATGAAAGCAAATTTTGAAAATGATAGGAATTTTTGATATGAAGTATGAATATTATTTTACAAATGAGGTAACTAAGGACCAGTTTTTTTTTTTTTTGTTGTTGTTAGTTTGCTTCTTAGGTTTTCTTTATTGTCTTTGGTATTATTGAGTTTGGATTTGACTAAAATCCCAGACTAGGTAAATGACAGAAAGAAACCTAGAACTAATAGTGACAGAGTTTTAGTTCAAAGTACATGTGTCTGTGTGGGGTGTGTTTATTGATACCCTGCTTCCCTAAGAAAAGATAGAGATATTTTACTTTAGTCATATTATTCATGACAAGTAACCATCAATTAATAAAGAAAAATCAAAGTTAATTCAGTTTATTTTTGCCCCTTTTAAAAGAGTAGAATCTCTGTATTTCCACAGTGTTTTTGTCTCTTTTGATTTGAGTTGCTTTCAGATAGTTCAACACTTATTATCATGGTTGTTAAAACCATACCTCAGTCTCAGAGATGAGAAAAATTAAAGACATGTATAAAGCCTTAAGTTCATAAATCATTTGTGACATATTGACTTTTTACTTAAGAGACTACAGCAAAAATTCAGTCTGTATGTCTCCATTTTTTCATCTAAAATTCTATTGCCTAGATTTAAGACCTTGAGAAAAATAACTTGTATAGTACTTCCTACAAAAATCTCGTGTACACAGGGTTACTAAACTTATAGATGCAATATTTTTTTAAATTCGGCAACCTCAGATTCTGAGCTACATAAACAGCTTGTTTTCATTGAATGTTTGCTTTTCTTTCTTTTCAGTATCCAGGTGACCAAGTGAATTACCACCAGAAGGGATTTTATGTAGAGAGTATTTATTTATCTCATATGGAAAAGAGTATTCAAGCAAACAACAGAAATAAAAAACGCCTGATGAAGTCTAATCATCAAATTACTTCTCATGCAGTGGTCGCCTGATGTCCTACAAACTAAAAATGATTGAATGAGGTAGTTGGTATATTACTGTGTTGCTTCTATCGATTGCTGCCAAACTATGGAAAGTACTGAAATGAATGTACGTTAGTGAAACACAAAATGCAAATGAACCTCATTTGAAGGTAGGAGAAGCACAATTGGAAAAACTAAATTGTTCTGGTTTCATTGGGTTGGTTTTCCATTTTTCCTTGGAGTTCATTGGGCTTCCCTACAATCCATATCTGGAATTCTTTAGCTATCATTTCCCTATTTTCATCTTGGCTGGGATCCAATGTGAGGGAGCTGTTGTGCCTTTTTATATTTTAGGGGGACTTTTTTGCTTTGATTTTTTATATTTCCTGAGTTCTTGTTGTGATTCCTTCTCATCTGGAGCATCTACCCCTTCTTATTTGGGATTTTCTTTCGTTTAGGTGGGATTCCCCCAATCACTTGTAGGGGTGTATCTGTAGCATATACATTGGGTAAGAACGTTTGCCTTTCCTTATGGGTGCTTTGATGGGGGTCTAGGTTCTGAATATGATCCTTGCTTATAGATATCTTTAGTGTGGCATTTTTCTTAGTTGCTGGTTGTTTATAGGCTATAGCAGCAGTGAATGATGTATGTGGGCAGCATCACTATGAAGGAATAGTGGAGGTCTTCGAGATTCTTTCTCTTTCCCAAGTCCTATGGTCTTCTTAGCAGTGTAAATTAGATTGGAATGCCCCGTTTAATCTCTGAGATAGCAGGTGATGCCTGTGGGTAAGAATCAACCACACCCTGTATTAGTGAGTTCATAAATATTGTAAAGGGCTATGAAAATGTGAAATTGACTAGGTGTAGAATATAGATGTCTTAACACAATAACTAAGAAAATGCCATGAAGGCTATGTTAACCAGTTTGATGAAAACATTTCAAATTGTGTATAAACCAGCACATTGTACCTCATGATTGCATTTATTGCTTTGTTTATGGAGGGTGATTGGCAATAGGACGTCTTCCTGAAAGGCATGCCATTGCTGGAACTTCTATATGTTTTCTAAAATTATACTTCAGAATATTGATAGAAAGGGTAGAATGATTTGGGTGATCTTAGGAACATTCTGTCTGGATGACTAAACTCCAGGGACTTACAAAGTGAGTATCACCATAGCTCATGCTTGGTACTCCATCTTTTATGGCATAATGTTACAATCTTCATATTTATTCAGAGTTGATAGGACATAAAATAAAGTAATTTAAAGAATTCCTACTTCTAGAGGAGTTGGAGGTTAACAAATTCTTATGTTGAAGCCCAAAACCCCAGTGCCTCAGAATGTGGCTGTATCTAGAGACAGGACTTTAAAGAGGTGATTGATTTACAATACGGCCCATTGTGTGGTCCCCTGAGCCAATATGAGTGGTGTCTTATAAGAAGGAAATAGAAACAAACAAACAAACAAAAACCCAGGCCTATTGGATGGCAGAAAGAGACCATGCAAGGATATAAGATGAGAAGGTGACCATCTACAAGCTGAGGAGGGGACCTCAGGAGAAGTCAATCTTTTCGGCACCTCCATCTGGGGCTTGCCACCTCCTGGCCTTTAGTAAATATATTTCTGTTATTTGAGCCACCCAGTCTATAGTATCTTGCTATAGCAGCCCTAGAAAACTTTTATACACACACACACCTGCATGCACACACGCATACATACATACAATAAAACATATATACACACATATGTATATACACATTTATATTTATTTATTTATAAAATGAGATATATAAATATAAAATAGACCAGATTATGTATCTTTTATCTTCTGATCAGCATTTTTCTATATAAAGGAAATTTACACAAACAGCAAGAAAAGGAGATTGATTTAATCCCCGGATCATTTATGCCAAGATAGCCGAGTTTGGGGTACACAAATCTAAACCCAGTAGCTGATGCAGGTCGGCGATGATCTTTGGAGAAATGACAATATTAAACGTTTAAGAACACAGTTTTACTAAGTGAACTTAAATCACTGGACTATCATTTTAATACTTGCTCTCGCCTTTCATTTAGGGTATATGTTTTTCTGGGTGTGAGTTTGGAGGCAGGTGGAAATGGGCTGTAGTACATTTCTAAATACTTTTCTTGGGAAAAATTAAAAAAAAATGGAATCCTCTGTTGTCCTCCTCATTATCTAGTTTATTTGTTCTTCTGTGTTAGGATTTTCTTTGGATCTAAGCATCAAAACCCCCAATAGGGGGTTTTGAAACAGTAATGAAACACTTTAGTGCTCTCAGGTAACAGATGCTCAAAGGTCATGCTGACACCTTGGATTTTTGATTTTCCTGCTTTTTCTTTCTAAAGTCTACCCTCTAGTAGCTTCTGTAGAAGAAGAAGGTAAGGGAAAGAAGAGGACTTCAGATACCCATTGAACAGAGTGTGGCAGTCAGCCCATGAAAGATAGTGGCCTATAAAAACCTATCCCAATGCATCTAATCTCCTCAATACAGACATTCTTGCTAATTCAAGCAGTAGAGTTCATCGCCCAGGGTAGACTCTGCCGTTGAAATTATCTCTGGGTTGCTCCTCAGCTCACTTCTAAAAGCATCTGTCTTCTGTTGTTTACTTTTAATAAGTTCTCCCTCCTCACCTTTTCAGATCATTATTGTCTCTTTAAATATGTAAATATATTTAATTAAAATCAAATATTACTTTTATAAGATACCTAACAGAAAGAAGTCATTCAGTTTTGTTAAATTAGAGATTTATTATTGCTACTGAAACCCATAATGCCTTGAGTTACACCACCTGTTGTAAGAATGAGAAGATCTAAATGAGAAGATCACATACATGCACTGGGACTTGGATAGGATTTTATCTACTTGCAATATAGTCAATTAGCCAGATACCATTTTAAGGATTCTGCAGAATATTCAAAATCCCTGGGCTAGAGATGAAGGAGAGTTTATTTCTAAAAAAAACAAACCAAGAGCACTCAAAGTGTCAGTCCTTTGTTGAACTGGTTCCTCACATAGTGATTTCCACAGAGTGTCCCAGAGAAGACCAGGAAATATTTGCACATGCAGTGGGTTAGTTATAGACAGGGAATTCTGAGCTTAGGAGACTGGGATCTTTCATAACAGTTAGGAAGCATGCCTGCCCTTTGCTCTGGAGGGATTTAGTATATTTTTCAAGGTTATTTGCAATACAAACATCTGGTGAAAGATAGTCCAGAACAAAGGGGAGTTAGAGCCATGCTCTCAAGATCACAGAAATCTGAGAGATCTGTGGGCAAATGTGCCCCAATAGAAGAAGTCATCTCCTCTGAACTACATGTCTCTAAAGCAGTTGTTGAGAGTAAGAATTTAGGGAGAAAAGAAACTCCTACAATACCAGGGGACAAATAAAACTCAATATATATTTCATAAGGTATATTACTATTTTTCTGATCATTAAAGAACAGAAGAAAAACATATCTCCATAAAAGAAAAAAGAACTCATAAAACTTAAAAATCATCTAAAGACCATTATATATTTTCCATAACTGGCATTCTTCATTAAATGTACAAATGCATATTTTGTACATAGAATAATTTGCATTTGTTTTCCAGTTCAATGAATGACAAGCTAAATAAAATTCTACTAAGTGCAACAAACATTATATAAAGGAATCTAACATGTACTTACTATAAAACTGGAAAGAAAATTATTTGGTTATAAGCATGTACCTTTACTAGAAATAAGAAACATGAAATAACATATTACTTTTATATAAATACCCAAATTACATACCAGCTTTCAAGTAAATTTTTTTCAATTAATTTAATCGATAAATAATAATTTAGTTTATGAAGCAAAATTACTTGAAAACAAATCTGATTTGGTTACAACATACATGACACCACATATAATATCCATGTGTTACATGATACATGTGATATGTTACATAGCATATTATGTAAATGACTCCCTCTTAATGGTAGTCACCAGAGAGAGACTTTCTTACTTGCTTTGAAGAAGCAAACTGCTATGACATTCTAGGTAGAAGGTCACATGGCAAGTACCTATTGATGTCCTTTAAGACGTGAGGGGAACTTCCAACCTACAGCCAGTAAGAAGCTGGGGCCCTCATTCATACAGCTACAAGAAAATAAAACCTGCCAACCACTGGAATGAGCTTGTAACAGACTTGTCCCTAGATGAACCTAGGAGAAAGGCCTGGCCAATTCCTTGACTGGAGCCTTGCGAAAATCTGAGCAGAGGACTCAGTTAATTTGTGCTGTGATTTATGATCTAGAGAAAATTAGTGATAATGAATGCATATTCATTTAAGCTGCACAACCTGTGGTAATTCATTACCTAACAAGAGACAACTAATGCAATGCCTGTCCTCAGAGGAGATGCCGGTGGCCCCACGCCCAACGGAGAATTTTCTCTCAACATTGTACCAAAGACTCTCAACTATACATCTTCAAAAAAAGTGGCATATTTTCCAATAACAACCTATCAGATGCAACAAGAGACTGAAAAGAGGCCTCTAAGAGTACAATTATCTCCGTCTTTTTCTTTTTTTCTACAAAAATGTAACACCTCTTATTTCAAGGTGCTATCATAGTATAATAATAGACAGATACATGAAACATAAATAGTGTGTTAAAGTATTTAGTCTACTAGCAGGAACAAAATGCTGACGGGGAACTCAAATGTCATGTCCTTTGCTGAGCCATCATCTCATCTCCACACTAAAGCTAAGTGGGCTCCCCGTACACAATTGTAGAGTGTGTTTAATTCATGCTTTTGTCCAGAAAATGTGATGTATTGAGTACACATAATAAGAAAACAATTGTATTTTTCTTAGCATAAGAATTTCCAACCACTCTTTCACTTCATTCTCTCAATAATAGGATACGTTGGAGGTGACACCACACTTGAGACACTGAGTGATCCACTGACAGCTTTCTGAGACTCCGCTTATGCCAGTAACTGGGCAGCTTTTGTCTGTGCTCTGTGGTATATACAAGCTGAAAGATAGCATTGAATTATTTAGGAAGGAAGAGCAGCTATAGATGCTATTTGTGACAGGAAATGGGCAAGGTAGAAGGTTACATAGTGGTATAGCTGGTGGCCAGAGAACATTTCTTCAGAAAAGAAAATAGATTATTTATTTATCTGTCTGTCCATCTAGCTCAACAGCTATCCTCTACAATGTGTTGTCATAATTGTATACTAGGGAAATAATTTCTCATATATTTGTTGATATTTCAATAGAATCTATAACTTTGGGTATGATTTTATTTTTCAGGGAAAGATTACATGCTAAAGAGTTACTAGAAAATTCTTTGGACTTCTTCAGGATTGTGTGTATGTGTGTGTGTTATTCATCATTCTACGTTCCATGCCTGACACAGTGCCTAGCATACTGGTAAGTATGTATATATAACAGTCAATCTGTTGGATATTTTTTAAATTTTAAATATATAGGCTCGGCGCCTGTAGCTCAACCAGCTAAGGCGCCAGCCATGTACACCTAAGGTGGCGAGTTCGAATCCCCAG
>CAUYTI010009327.1:0-11957 GCA_963575145.1 Galago senegalensis
GTTGGGAAGGGATGGTGGTGGTCTTATTCTCTAGTGGACAGTGCCTGTCTTCCACAGCCACTGCCTCAGGTGACACCCAGCCGCAGGAGCTGAGGGCCCCACAGCCTCCAGTGCACGTCGTAAATTTCCAGACTGAGGACTCTAAAGTGAAAGTATCATTTCAGTGTGGAGGAGGATAGAAGAGGAAGCCAGTAATTAATTCTTTTATCTTTCTTTTCTTTTATTTTTTTTTTTGTAGAGACAGAGACATACCTTGTTGCCCTTGGTAGAGTACTGTGGCATCACAGCTCACAGCAACCTCCAGCTCTTGGGCTTAGGCAATTCTCTTGCCTCAGCCTCCCAAGTAGCTGGGGCCACAAGGACCTACCACAATGCCTGGGTATTTTTTTGTTGTTGTTGTTGCAGTTTGGACGGGGCCAGATTTGAACCGGCCACCCTCCATATATGTGGCCAGCACCCTACCCACTGAGCCACAGGTGCCACCCCAGTGCTGTATTCTCTTCATTAAATGGTTTTATATTCTATAGATCATTACTAATAATTAAGAAACTGTTGAGGGAAGATTATGTAAATGAATTTCTTGGAAAAGTTTATTTGGTGTTTTAGTAGAAAAGTGAGAGAAGATACTATTTAATGCTGTTTTTGTTCTACTACATTACAGGGTGCTGTCTAAATTACCCTATAGGTTGGGTGTGGGGGCTCATGCCTGTCATCCCAGTACTTTGGGAGGCTGAGGCAGGAGGATCACTTGAGGCCAGGAGCTGAAGACCAGCCTGGGTAACATAGCGTGACCTCATCTCTAAAAAAAATAAGAAAAATTAGCCAAGTGTGGCAGCATGTGACTGTAATCTCAGCTACATGAGTGACAGAGGTGGGAGGATTACTTGAGCGTAGGGCATTGGTTCTCAGCGACCCACAGGAAATGTATTAAAGGGCCCCAGCATTAGGAAGGTTGAGAACCACTGGCCTAAGGGTTTGAGGCTGCAGTGAGCTGTGATGGTGTCGCTGTCCTCTAGCCTGTGCAACAGCGGAAGAATTTGTCTCTAAAAAAGTAAAAAATTACCCTGTCCGTTAGTTTATTAAAGTTATGGATAAACAAAGCTTTCCTTTAATTTTTAAATTCTACAATGAGTGTGTTTTGTACATCATTGTCACCTGATTTTGATGATCCTTGTTGGAAAGAAATCTTCTCTGTTTATCTGTATATTTAATTCAAACGCTGGGAAATTCTTGCAAAGTATTTGCAAAAACAGCCATTTTAAGCTAATTAAAAATGTGCTTTATATGCACGATATAGTTGAAATGCTACCAAACCAGGTAGATATTTAGTTAATTGAACTCAAGAATTACGGAAATTTGAGGAACTCTAAATCACAGCTAAGCATCACTAAAGGAAAGTATATCTGTTGGACTCCAGCAGATTGACTCATGGCTGCTGTTTTGCTCACACCTTTCTGCAGCTTACCTCCTGAGTTTGCTTTTTATTAATGTCCGTGACAGATCCAGGATCCCACAATTAGAGATAAATCGAAAGAAAGTATTTCTGCCAATTTGATCTAATCATTTCTTTTTAAGATTATAGATTTGGGTTTTCGTGATATCAGTCTTAATTTAAAAAAGATCTTTAGAGAGCCTATAGGGTGGAGTCTAAGGTCTGTGTGTTAGCTGTCTACTGAGAACCAGCAGCAGGGAGACCTTTACAGCATATAACCTCAATGCATGATCACTTTGTCAGGCTCAGCAAAGTGAGTGAAATGTCTATAAAACTAGGATTATTAAATATTTAAGTTATAGGATAAAAGGCAAAACTAGTTTTATTAGATAAACTTTCCTTAGACAATCTTTTAGAATTACTTAAGGGGGTAAACAACTATGGGAATCAGTCCAGTACTCAAGGATTAAAAATAAAAATATCCCTCGATATCAGAGTAGATATCAAAATCAACTATATTGTGGAATTGTAATTATTGCTTTGTTTTGACAGAGAACTATTTTAGAGATAAGGGAAAAAAGAATAGGGATAATCTATCAAGGATTAAAAATAAAAATATCCCTCGATATCAGAGTAGATATCAAAATCGACTATATTGTGGAACTGTAATTATTGCTTTGTTTTGATAAGGGAAAAAAGAATAGGGAAACTTACCTGCTGAGAAAATATAGAGTATTTCTGATTAATATATACCTGTAATCGAAGAGTTGTGACAGATGCATTGAGATTGTTATCTTTAATCTTTGTCACGGTCTCATAAGTTAGGTGACGTTATCCCTTTTTCCTTGATGAGGATACTGAGTGACTTGCCTGAGATCTGTGGCTGAGCTTTGGCCCCAGCTCCGTCTGTGTTCTGTGCTCACTTTCTTCTCCTATATCAGTAGATCCACCCACACTGGGCAAGTGAGAAGAAAAATAGCAGATGGACTTAAATGTGGGCAAAAGTATGATAATGTACTTAGTGAAGAAACAACTTAAAATACGAGTAAACATATGATAATGTATTTAGTAAGGAAATAATTCAAGCTACTTACAGTTTATGAACACTTAGCTGTTAATCAGAACTCAGAAAAGAAACTCAGCCTCCCTAAGCAGGCCGCTGTCAGCACGAGTGGGTCTTCCCTAAACGCAGTCGACCAGGAGTGTTCATTGAGCTCCTACTTTGTGTGGGGATGAGCAGGTAGTGTTCTTGCATTTGAAGAACTTTTGTCTTCTCCCATGTGACTTTTCTAATGTTGTCATAATGAGAAAAGTGCCCATAAAACCTCTTTAAGCAATACATCAGTCTGAATGTGGGAAAGATGATAGATAAGTCTGCTGGTTTACCTGTAGTATGTACTGATTTAGAATGTGTTTTGGAAATAAAGACTAGAAGTTGTATTTTAGAATAAGTTACTTTTCTCTAGAGGAGACATTTTCTTTGTACAGTCATCATGCTATTTCATAGCTATTAAAATTTGCTATCTTGATACTTGATTATTCACCGAAAGGAATGAAATATTTATTAAGGTCATATCACTGTTGTGTACAGAAGGAGCCACAGAGTGGTTTTTATGCTGTGCTTTTTGGTAGCAGCATTTCTGCTTGGTTGCATCAATGTCTGTAGATTTTATTGATTATAATTCAGTACGTCCTCATTGTCTCAAAGAATTTACATGGCTTTAAATATCAATTTCTCACATATTCATTCGAAAAATTTTGAAAAAGCATCTTAGATAAGGAGCACATCTGCAACTATTAATCCTGTTGTTATTTCTTTGAGCCCCAAATGATGTTTTTTTACTTATTAAAACATTTGCAGGTTTTAGGGGTTATGATCCTTTTAGTTTTCTTTAATTTCATTTTCTCTACCCCCAAGCTTTAAAAAGCATGTTACAGCTTATTTTTATCTCCAGTAGAACTCTGGGTGTGTTTGGCAAAACCCCTAGCACAAATCCTGAAGGTTATTTAAATTCCAATATTGGATGCTTTCCACGTATGTAGATTTTGATGTACACTTAATAAGATTAGGAAGATTTCATGCTACGTACATGATGGGTCAGATAGAGGACCATCAGAAGGCTAGTGACTCTGGGCTTGGATTGTGGCTAGTGGATGTTGTCAGGGCTTTTTCCCTGTGTTACTTTGTGTATATGCTTTAAAGTCAAGTTTGGCAAATGCATTTATGTTAAATATTGGGATGTTAATAGTCATACAAACTTGTAGATTTAACTCATACAGACATAGGAAAGGAAAGCCCTTCCTTAATCAATAGTACAGAGATCAATTGTATGTTCTTTAAAACCTAGTGCTTTTGTGCAAGCAAAAAATTGATTTATATTCACATTATTTTTCTAAAGCAACTGATTGCAGGTACATCTGCTTTTGCCCAAGCAGTCTACCTCTGTGTGTGCAATTGTAGTATATGTATATGTTGAAAGATAGTGTTGAAAAGGTAATAGCTTTTGACATGAAAAATACTGTAGTAAATTGCCCTTTTATTTTTATGTAGGAAAAGATTAAATAAAAGTAAAAGCATTATTTATAACATTAACCTCAAATTAAATATACAGCTGGGTTAGCCTGTGTTTGTTTGAAATTCTTTTAAGGAATAGCTTCAGTTTCCTAAACTGGAGATATGTGGAGATTATGGACACCAGTATATTCTTATGATCTTGATTCTTGAAGATGTTCAAGGAAAAATTCTCCTGTTAGGTTTTTTAAAAATCACATCCCAGGACTGTTTCATACTTGTAGGGTGGGGGTTATGTCTCTCTTTTCTAGGGTGGAAACACAGAGCCTGGCTATAGCAGTCATGGTGTCCTCCTGTCAGCTCATGGTTTTGGGCACAGTTTTTTGAAAGCTTAATTATGAATAGCTGTTAAATATTTTTTACTTACTGACTTATCACCATTTCCTTTTTTTTTGCAGCAAGACTTTCTTCCTTTGCTTATAGAAGTCTCCAAGTTTGTTTAGAAAACAAAGTCTGTCTTATCATAATTTTGTTGGTGAGAAGATGGTACTACATAAAACAAAGAACAAACCTGTGAAACTTTGCTGCTCATATCAGGCCTCTGTTTATGGGAATTCTAAATGAATAGAACAGCAGCTTGTTAAACTTAGCACTGACTCTGTTTAAGGGAATCTTTTATTTGCAAAATTTAGTCAATTCCTCCCTAAAAGCAAAAATAATAATTTTTGTGGATCTCGAAAGCTTTCGGATAAATATTCCAAGTGTTTTTTCTCCTGCTGCTGCAAGCTTAAAATGCAACATAGAAGGTCTGAAGCTTAGTCTTCAGAATAGAGGATTCTAAGTCTTTATTCCTTTTCTCTCTCCACTGTTCTGTGTTCCCGTCAAACCTGATTTCTTGCTGTTTGCTTCCAGGACACTTCTCTCACTTTGTTCTCCTTGCTTTCCCTCCAGGAATGCCCCTCCTTCCACGCTCACACCTCTGCCCAGCAGACTGTGTGTAACATTCATTCAGTGTGTACCCCAGACGCTGCCGACATCCTTACGGTCCCCACGCCGAGTGTGGACAGGGGTCTCTGATTCTCTGTGATTCCCTGTGCAGCTTCCTTCCCTACTTAGTGGCTGGGCTCGCTGTCGTTCACTCTGCCCTGTGTTGTGGGCATTTGTGTACTTGGGGGTCAGTGGCCTACAGACGTTCATTAGCCGCCTGCTTTGGGAGGTGCTCTATGACTTAGGGAGAAGCCAAAAGGCTGGAAACATGGCCGGGGATGCCAGTGACCTCTCAGTCTTCTCCCTACCTTGGCTCTGTAATCCCCGTTGATAGAACAGCCTTGGGAGTCTTTGATGTGCTCTGCAAATCCTGACTTCTTGCACATAACTGCTCACACAGTGGTCATTATGTCAAATTAGTTGACTAACCCAATTTTCTTTCTTTCTTATTTGTTGTTGTTGTTGTTGTTGTTTGGGATTCATTGAGGGTACAAATAATTAGGTTACACAGATTATATTTGTTAAGTAAAGTCTCTTTTATAGTTCTCCCCCAGGAGGTGTGCCATACATTGTGACCCCCATCCCTTCTCCCCTCTCCCGGCTCCCTCAATCCCCTACCCCCCTTGTATTACCTGGTCTTCTGCCTTCACATTAGAATAGAGATTCTTGCTTCTCCATTCTTGTGATGACTTACTGAGAAGAATGTGTTCCATCCCAACCCAATTTTCTTCTGATGGAATTTGAACAGTAAAGACTAGCTTTATTCTTTGGTGTTTATAAATGAAAGTAATATTTATTGCATTTGTAATTATAGCAATTAGGGGATTTTTGTGTAATATAAAGGAAGATTTTCCCACTACCCTTACCATGTCCTCTTTGGGCGTTTGTTATTTGTCGGGAAGGTGTGGTAACAATTAGCATAGTCAGACACTCACTTCTGCGGAGTACCTGTAGGCAGGCACTGTGTTGGCCGCCTCAGCTGGCCCTACAGAGCCCCCTAGACTTCCTCATCATAGACAGCTGTCTGACTCCAGCCACTGGACACCATCAGCTGTAGCTCTCATCAAGTTGCCTGAGGCATCCTCAGCCTAAAAAAGGTTAAGTGATTGAGGCTCATACCTGTCTACCTGAAGGCTTTCTAAAATGTAGGTAGCATCTGGACAGGTTCACAGTTGCTCGGATCCGTAGCAGTTTCCCAGAACTTCCTTTATCTAGATGGGGAGGAGGTGTGCCTGTGAATGCAGGTACAGAATGAAACTTGGGCTGACCTTCAGGAAGCGGATTGTGGACAAGACCTGCCTTGTTGGGATAGGCCAGAAACCCACCGTGCTGGTCGGTGGTCTTGGGAGGTGGCTAAGAGCCTGATGGGTAGCATTTGGCATTTCCCTGCATTCTAGCCAGTGAAGGCTTTCTGGATATCTGGGACTATAACCTAACCTGAACTCTTACCTGGGAATATGATCCTGCCCTGACCCTTCAGCCCTTATCTGCTGAATTACAGGGGAGCTATGAGCCACATTTAGAATATCCTGCAAAATTGTGTTTTTCACGGCCTACGGTAGGAAGTATTTCTTTTTTTTTTTTTTATTGAATGTTAACTATGTACATTGATACTCTTCTGGGGTACAGTGTGGGGTTTTCACATGCAAGGAGGTATTTCTTTACTGTGGAACTTTAGAAGATGGTCTGAACTGAACAAAAATTAGTGTCATTGCCTTTTTAACGGTTATACACTTATCACAAAGCTGTGCCAATGTCAGGGATGGTGCACCCTCGAAGGTGTTTGGTCTTGATAAGCTTCTGAAGGAGAAGGCTTTGTTGTTATTTTTAAAAACAGTTACTGAACTCTGTTTCAGTTTCAACAACAACAAAAATGGAAAAAGAGACATTCTTTCCCAAGTAGAAAAAGACAGAAAGTTTATTGAAAATTATGCCTAAGTTGTTAATGCAGTGTCTGCTGTTGCTTTGTGGTGTGGGCTGTTTGTGTTAGTACTTAGTACTTGACCTTAAAGTGGATACCAGATTGGCTGTGTAACCTTGGAAGAGGTGTTTTTGTTCTCAATTTCTTTTATTCCCAAACTTTTATCAAATAGTGTCTATTATATTCTCTGAAACTATTAAAAGGATCCATTGAAAAATTCTAAAATGCAAAAATTATTCTGGGCTAAAAAGTACTATATGATAGGCTGGTAATATTTAACCCATCTCCTTGAAATAAGAAGCCAAACAAATGGAAATGTGGTATATTTCAGAAGGTATCTCTTAGTAAAAAAAAAGTTTGATGCTCCTTCTAAACTGATGTTATTTGTTGTGTTTTTATTTTAAGCATAATTAGAAAATATTTTGAAAGTAACCAAGTAACTGTAGTTACATTTCTTCTCTGGTTGAGCCAACGGGTAATTAACACGTAAATGTTATCTATAATGCAAGGCTACATTGAATCATTTAAGCCCCATTTTGTTAAAACATTGAATATACCATTTTGGGAAGAGGAGAAGCATTTTATTTTAGAGAGGTTGGTAGGTCTTTCTTAAAGAAATGATAAAAAAAAATGCCTTACTGTTCAGTCAATAATTTGAGAAGGAATAAGAGAATCCCACTCCCTGTGGCCACTGTGCCTGCAGTGCTGTGCCTTTTGGGGTGTGGATGTGATGGTGAGAGCTCTGGTTGAGGAAAGAGAACATTGGAATAGGGTTTATACTCCTAGAGGGTTTATACTCTCCTAGAGGGTTTGTACTCTCTCTCTAGTAGAGAGAGCAATATTTGGTCCTCAAAAAGGGAAGGATTTCTTACTAATAAGCATCTACCTAGAAGAAAAAAAATTATTTTAGCATAAGGACATTTGGACTAGATTGTTTATTACAGCTCAATTTACAATCACCAAGATGTGGAAACAATCTAAATGCCCATCATTCCAGGAACAGATTAACTAACAGTGGTATATTTACAGCATGGAATACTATTCAGCTGTTAAAAAAGATGGAGACTTTAAATCTTTTATATTACCTGGATGGAGTTGAAACACATTCTTCTTAGTAAAGTATCACAAAAATGGAAAAGCAAAGATCCAGTGAACTCAGGACTAACATGAAGCCAGTAGATGATCTGATACACGCCCACTTAAGAGAGAAACAGAGAAACTCAAATCAATTAAAGGGGGTGGGGGAGATGAGGGAGCAGGGAGGAGGCAGGAGGAAAGGGGATGGGTGTGCTCCCACTTAATCGGCACCATACTGGGGTGTATGGCACACCTCTTAGGGTGGGACACAATTTTTTATTGTTGCAGTTTGACCGGGGCCGGGTTTGAACCCGCCACCCTCGTTATATGGGGCCAGCACCCTACCCACTGAGCCACAGGTGCCGTCCCATGAGGACACAATTATAAGAGGGACTCTACGTAAAAAATGCTAATATTGTAACTTAATTCTTTGTATCCTCAAATTAACCTGAAACAAGAAGAAAAGGGGAGGGGGTATTTCTTATGCACCCCTTACAACTTCTTAGGGGCTGATGCAAAGAGTAATTTCAAAGGATTTACCTTAGCTCTGTCACTGAGCACAGAGAGGAGTTTCTGTGATGACTCCAAACTTAGAATAAAAGCTAGGGAGGAATCCATAGAGCTCCAAGGACTTCAGCCTCCAGGGAGAAAAGCAGTAATTTATGGATCTCTCTAGAAATTATGGTTGGGTTCTTTCCCCTCTCAACCCAGTCTTCCTTAGTCATGTGACCGGAATTTAATTATCAGTGCCATAAATAATCTTGTGAATGGAAGCAGTGTGTTTGGCAGTGAATTTCTGCTTCCTAAAAAGAAAGGAACCTTTAGACATTATTAGAAATAATGCCACACTAGCCATGATTCCGGAGGCAAATGGTCACAGAAGCACAAGGCCACATCCCCAGAGAAAGTGGGTTTCAAGGAGTCGGGTCTGTGCTGCTGATAGATGGCGTGAAGGTGGATATAGGTTTTTTTTTTAATACATATTTAAAGCAGCTGTATTTAGAAGTTTATTTATAATTGGTTTTAGGATAAAGCCAGCCTATTGATGCATACCAGAGTTGATCTTTCGGTTCCATTAGCATCCTTGAAATATTTAACAAGAAGCTGACTTTCACATGCATGCGCCCTTCCAGCCACTATTGGAGATGAGATCGTCCACGTTGGATTATTCTTGTTGTAAAACCAGAAGGCAGCTCCACAACACCTTTGTTTTTTCATCTTGCCTCATGCCCTGTATTCTAGACAAGGGAAGGTCAGCTTTTTATAGTCAGAGGCCTGTATGCCTTTGAAAATAGCCATTCCCTTACTTCTCCTTAGCTAGTAACAATTTATGTTCCGAAGATAGCAGGGAGTGCTGATTTAATTCATTTACAACCAGTGTCCTTTAACGGGAAGAGAGCAGGCTGGGAAAATTGTTTCGAGAATCAGAACATTTTTCTTGGTTATTTATAACATAACTTGACCATCTAGCTACACAGGGCTCCATTCATTTGAGACAGCGTATGGAATCCAAAAATAATAATCTTTTATATTTGTACAGTATTTGCAAAACTTTGTGAGGGCCTCTTCACATTTGGTTTTTCTGACAGCTCCGTGAGGTAGAGGGGGCAGCAGGTATTGTCACCTCCAAATTACAGACAGGCAGCCTGTGAAGCCTAAGTGCTTACATGTTACGTCCAAGATTTCACAACCACCGAGGGACTGGAACTCGAGCCCCCTAGATTTTATTCTAGCTCAAAAGCCAGTTCTCATTCCACTGTTCTGTTTTGATACCCTTGGAAAGCTCCTTGCTTATCTAGGAAAGAAAAATTGGCGGCTCTCGCTGAGGAGCTGGGACATCTGCTGGGAGAGGCAGAGCTGAGGGAGCTGCATTGGCTGATGAGTGAAGCATGAAAAGACCAAGGCGGTCAGGGGACTGGCCTCCTGCCCTGTTTCATTCCCTGCGTGATCACGGGCAAGTCACCCAACAGCTCCATGCTGCAGATTTCTTTGGATTTTGCCAAGGATGATGGCAAGGTGGCTGCCTTAGCCGCCTCACCGATCTGTGGTGAAGATGATGAGGAAACAGTTTGTGTGGGAAAGTTCCCTGGAAGACAGGAAGGTGCTATCACTGTATATGCTTTAGAGTCTGAAGTTCAGTGAAGTGATTATTCTCCATGTATAGGTCCTGAATTCCACCCTCCAGGGAAGAGCAAGGGGGTCCCCCCTTTACATACACACCCGGTCAATTCCCCCTTGTTCCATTCTCTCATCTCTCTGGCCAGGGCTTCCAAGATGTGCCCGTGAGGGAGTACACGGAGGGACACTGGATCACCACTCAGCTGGCCCGGCCCTGCCAGTCTCCAGCTGTGTATCTTTGGATAAGTGACAACTTCTCTCAGCCCAGCGTCTATTCTGTGCAGCTGGGACAAGGGTGATGCCCAAGAGGATGGAGTGAGGTAATGGGTTTAAAGCCTCAGCCTAGTAACTGGTACTCAACATGCTCACAGTAAATCTCAGTCTGTGTTAGAGGAAAGCAGGAGGAGACAAATGGAAAAGCACAACCGGTGAGGAGTGGATGGGGAGGGAGGACAGCTTTGGGATTTGGCCGTCTCCTCCGCGGTGAGCAGTGTTTGTTATGGCATCTTTCAGCTTACATTTTGCCTCTGATTGTTTTCTCCCTCAGGTGGGAGGTGTTGTAAGGACAGAGGCCAATCTAGGAGGTGAGGGCATCACCAGACAGAGAGGTCCATGGCTGACTGTGCTCGCAGAAGCCCTGCCCTGGGTCTGTTCCCAGCCTTCCTCAATTTTGAAACACACACACTCTAAGCAGGCCAGGATAGTTTGCAAAGCTGTTGTGGAGGCTTTTCCAGGCAGTGGTACCTGCTCTAGAAGCTGTAGGCTGCTTCAGAAAGAAAGTGATCTCTTCTGCTTTCCACGTGGTCTAAAAATGGAGTGGACTTTTAATGGAGTGGGTTGGCAAATTCCACACTCAATTATGGACCCAGGGCTAGGGGCAGAGATAGAGTAAGCCACTCCTTTCAGGAGAGTGTGTTACTCTTGATTTGTTCTGGCGTTGGAGTAGGGAGGCAAGGAGGAGGAAGTGAGTGAATGAAGCTTCACTCTGATCCAGAGCTAGTGAGCAGGTGCTGTGGTGAGTGCCCAGGGTGGAAAGGTGGGAAGGCAAGGATCTTGTCTTTGAAAAGCTGAACTTGAGCCACATTCACTGAGACCAAAGTTGGGCTTTGAATTATAAAAGCCAGGAGTTTGGGATGAGGTTGTGATGGGACCCACCAAGACGTGATTTGTTCTTTTTAGGAGAACCCCAGCATGAAGTGAGGAGTACCCCGTGTACCTAGAACATGTTTGAGTTTTTCTATTCTTGGAAGTGTGCCCTCCTCCTCATTGCTAGTGTAAAGGACTTAAAAATATGGACTCTGATCAGCCCCTGTAGCTCAGTGGGTAGGGCGGTGGCTACATACACCGGGGTTGGCAGGTTCAAACCCGGCCTGGGCCTGCTAAACAACAGTGACAACTACAACAAAAAATAGCTGGGCGTTGTGGCATGCACCTGTAGTCCCAGCTACTTGGGAGGCTGAGGCAAGAGAATTGCTTAAGTCCAAGAGTTTAAGGTTGCTGTGAGCTGTGATGCAATGGAACTCTACCAAGGGGGACATAGTGAGACTCTGTCTCAATAAATAAATAAATAAAATAAAAATATGTGTCTCAAACCTTGGCATTTGGGGGGATATTAACAGACCACTTACCAATATGTTGTTCATTCTTGACATTTATTTATTTATTTTTTATTTAATTATTGATATGTTTGGATTTAGGTCTACCATTTTAATTATTTTTTTCTGCTTGTATTTTTTTTATTATTAAATGATAGCTGTGTACATTAATGCAATCATGGGGTACAGTGTGGTGTTTTCATATACAATTTGAAATATTTTCATCAAACTGGTTAACATAGCCTTTGTGTCATTTTCTTAGTTATTGTGTTAAGATGTTTATATTCTAAGCCTTTCTGTGTTGATGTTTGTTAC
>CAUYTI010009329.1:0-22525 GCA_963575145.1 Galago senegalensis
TGTCTTGGCTATTTGAGGTTTTTTCTGATTCCATATAAAATGAAGTATTATTTTTTCAAGATCTTTAAAATATGACAGTGGAGCTTTAATGGGGATTGCATTAAAGTTATATATTGCTTTGGGTAGTATGGACATTTTAACCATGTTGATTCTTCCCAGCCATGAGCATGCTATGTTTTTCCATTTGTTAACATTTTCAGCTATTTCTTTTCTTAGAGTTTCAAAGTTTTCTTTATAGGGATCTTTCACATCCTTTGTTAGGTAAACTCCCAAATATTTCATCTTCTTTGGCACTACTGTGAACGGGATAGAGTCCTTGACTGTTTTTTCAGCTTGGCTGCTGTTGGTGTATATAAAGGCTATTGATTTATGAGTGTTGATTTTGTAACCTGAGATGCTGCTGTATTCCTTGATCACTTCTAAGAATTTAGTGGTAGAATCCCTGGTATCTTCCAGATATACAATCATATCATCTGTGAAGAGTGAAAGTTTAATCTCTTCTGACCCTATATGGATACCCTTGATTGCTTTTTCTTCCCTGATTATGATGGCTAAAACTTCCATTACCATGTTAAAGAGCAATGGAGACAATGGGCAACCTTGCCTCATTCCTGATCTGAGTGGAAATGATTTCAACTTAACTCCATTCAATACGATATTTGCTGTAGGTTTTATAGATGGTCTCTATCAGTTTAAGAAACGTCTCTTCTATACCAATTTTCTTAAGTGTTCTGATCATGAAGGGATGCTGGATATTATCAAACGCTTTTTCTGCATCAATTGAGAGAATCATATGGTCTTTGTCTTTTGTTTATGTGATGAATTATATTTATTGATTTACATATGTTGAACCAGCCTTGGGATACTGGGATAAAACCTACTTAGTCATGGTGTATAATTTTTTTGATGTGTTGCTGGATTCTGTTTATTAGGATTTTGTTGAACATTTTTGCATCAACATTCCTTAGTGATATTGGTCTATAATTTTCTTTTCTTATTGGGTCTTTTCCTGGTTTGGTGATCAAGGTGATATTTGCTTCATAGAATGTATTGGGTAGTATTCCTTCTTTTTCTATATTTTGGAAAAGGTTAGGTAATATAGGTACTATTTCCTCTTTAAAAGTTTGGTAGAATTCTGACGTGAAGCCATCTGGTCCCAGGCTTTTCTTTTTAGGGAGATTTTGTATAGTTGATGCTATTTCAGAACTTGATACAGGCATGTTCAACATTTTCACTTCATTCTGGCTAAGTCTTGGAAGGTGGTGTGCTTCTAATTATTGGTCAATTTCCTTCAGATTTTTATATATCTGAGAATAAAGTTTCTTATAATATTCATTAAGGGTTTTTTGAATAATTAAAGGGTCTGTTGTTATTTCATCTTTAACATTTCTGATTGATGAAATTAGAGATTTTACTCTTTTTTTCCTGGATAGGTTAGCCAAAGGTTTATCTATGTAATTGACCATTTCAAAAAACCAACTTTTTGATTTATCGATCTGTTGTATAATTCTTTTGTTTTCAATTTCATTTAATTCTGCTCTAATTTTGGTTATTTCTTTTCTTCTGCTGGGTTTGGGATTAGAATGTTCTTCCTTTTCCAGGTGCTTGAGATGTCCCATTAAGTTGTTAACTTCCTCTCTTTCCATTCTCTTGAGGAAGGCTTGCAGTGCTATAAATTTCCCTCTTAGGACTGCTTTAGCCATATCCCAGAGGTTCTAATAATTCTTGTCTTCATTATTGTTTTCTTCCAAAAATTTGGTAATTTCCTTCTTGATCTCATCTCTGACCCATCTATCATTCAGCATACGGTGATTTAGCTTCCATGTTTTTGTATGAGTCTGCAGATTCCTGTTGTTACTGAGTTCAACTTTTATTCCATGATGGTCCGTGAAGAAGCAAGGAATAATTTCTAATCTTTTAAATTTGCTGAGGTTAGACTTGTGACCTAAGATGTGATCAATTTTGGAGTATGTTCCGTGGGCTGATGGAAAAAATGTGTTTTAGTTTTGTTAGGATGAAATGTTCTGTAGATGTCTGTTAAATCCAACTGTTGGATGGTTAAGTTTAAATCTAAAATTTCTTTGCTCAACTCCTTATTGGAGGATCTATTGAACACTGCCAAAGCAGTGTTGAAATCTCTGACTATGATGGAGCTGGAAGAAATCAAGTTGCTCATGCACGTTAGAGTG
Organism: Galago senegalensis; assembly: GCA_963575145.1. Taxonomy (NCBI): domain Eukaryota; kingdom Metazoa; phylum Chordata; class Mammalia; order Primates; family Galagidae; genus Galago; species Galago senegalensis. Next base: position 2,190 of record CAUYTI010009329.1, read on the forward strand.
TCTCTTATAAACTGAGGTGCATTCTGGCTAGGTACATAAATCTCATCATATTAAGTATTATCCTTAATAGATATAAAGTGACCATCCTTATCCTTCCTTACTTTTGTAGGTTTAAAGCCTATTATATCTGTGAATAAAATTGCAACACCTGCTTTTTTCTGCTTTCCTGGAAAAATGATGACCATCCATTCACCCTGAGTCTATATTTATCTTTCAAGATAAGATGAGATTCTTGTATGCAGCAGGTATCTGGCCTGAGTTTTTGTATCTAGTCAGCCAACCTGTGCCTTTTTAGAGGACAATTTAAGCCATTCACATTAATTGAGAATATTGATAAGCCTGGTAAAATTTTGGGTATCGAGTTTTTCAAAAGTTCGATGGTCATTTTTAATCCTTTTGCCACTATTGAAGTTGGAATTTGATCAAAAGTTTCTGAGTGAGTTTACTTTTGTGGTGAAGGATTGTGCTGGTCATTATAGAGGCGAGGTCTGAGATATCCTGCAGAGCTGGTTTAGTTATGGCAAATTTCTTCAACATGTGAATGTCATTAAAGTATTTAATTTCTCCATCAGAGATGAAATTCAGTTTAGCTGGATACAGGATCCTGGGCTGAAAGTTGTTTTGTTTTAGGAGATTAAAAGTCAATGACTACCCTCTTCTTCAGCAGAGAGATCTACAGTCATTCTAATATTCTTTCCCTTGTAGGTTATGGTTTTCTTACATCTAGCTGCTTTTAAAATGTTCTCTTTCATATTAATTTTGGTGAAGTTAGTTATGATGTGCCTGGGGGATGTCTTATTCTGGCTGAGTCATGCTGGGATTCTGAAACTGTCTGCTATCTGAATTTCAGAATCTCTTGGGATATCTGGAAAGTTCTCGTTCATCATTTCATGAAAAAGAGCCTCTGTGTTTTGTGAAGCCACTTCATCACCTTCAGGGATTCCTATAAGGCAAATATTAGTTTTCTTCAAATTTTCCCAAAGCTTTCTGAATGATCCATTTTTGCTCACCATTTCTCTTCCTCTTTGAGCACTTGGGCGCATTCAAAACTTTGTCTTCAATGTCAGAGATCCTTTCTTCTGCCTGCTCCATTCTGTTAGTGAGAGATTCTATCATATTTTTCCAGATCTTTGAGGGCTGCAAGCTCTTGCCTCAATGTGTCAAAATCTTTGGTCATTTTATCTTTGAAATCATTGAATTCTTGAGACAGCTTCTGAATAATTCTTTGAAATTCTCATTCTGTCCTTTCCTCCATTCTGTTGATCTTATTTGCTATCCAGACTCTGAACTTGATTTCTGACATCTTAGCCATCTGTTTATGAATGGGATCTTCAGTTGCATCTGCCTTCAGATGCATCTGCATCTGAACTTGATTTCTGACATCTTAGCCATCTGTTTATGAATGGGATCTTCAGTTGCATCTGCCTTCAGATGCATCTGCATCCTTGAGAGGGTTGATCTACTCTGGTTATTCATGTTATCGGAGTTTTTTCTGCTTCCTTTGCTGTGACAAACCATAGCCATGTGCATATCCACCTCTGAGTTTTATGGTTCTTTGTAGCAAATCAGCAAATTTTGGGATAATCTTGGGGACCCCAGACACATAAATTTAAATGATTTTATTAAGTTAAACACACTCCCCCATCATTTGAGTATAGTAAAAGGTAATAAATAGTCTTTATAACTCTGATAACCAGGTATGACATTTTTAAAAAATGACTTATGTTCAGGACTTAGATATATCAATTCTCATCTGTGGAATCCACTTAAGGTTAAATAAATATGGCTAGAAAGCAAATCATCATCCAGAACAGGGTCAGATATTTTTCTATAAATATAGTAAATATTTTAGCCTTTGTGGGCCACTTAGTCTGTCACAAATACTTAACTCTGCCATTGTAGTGTTAGAGCAACCAAAAGTAACACATAAAGTAAAAAGTACAGCTAGATTCCAATATTTTTATTTACAAAGACACAGGTGGGCATGCCAGATGTGGCCTGCAAGCTATAATTTGCCAACCTCAATCCAGAACAATGAAGCATCAGGAAAGATAATTCTAAGATTTTTTTCTCTCATCACTCAAAGTACCTTAATATGCTATAATAAAACCCTAAGGTTCAAATCATCTATATTAGAAGTATAAATGAATTTTAAAATTCAAGTTACTATGTATTAGTACCCACTACAATCTTGGCACACCACCAAATGTGGGAAAGAAAAAATATAAGTGTGAGACTTTTCCACTGGGACTGAGAGATTCCAGACCTGTTGATGCTGATTTTCTTATGCTTCATAACAAATTACCACAAATTCGGCAGCTTAAAACAATACCCACTTATTAGCTCATAGTTCTGTAGAAACTTTATCTGGGCAAACAGAAGAGGCCTACACAGGCCTCGTAAGACTAAAATCAAGGTCCTAGCTGGGCTGCCTTGTCATCTGGAGCTCAGAATCCTCTTCTAACCTCACATGGTTGTGGCAGGATTCAGTTCCTTGTAAACTGGAATCCCTGTTTCCTTGCTAGCAGTCAGGGGGCTGCTCTAAGCTGCAAGTGGTACCTTTGAAGCCCTGTGGAGGGAGGGGAGATATTGTAGAAAGAACCTGCATTATTGTTCTCATTCCCTCTCAAGCAAACTCCCATGTTAAGATAGCAGAAACAGTCCTAGATTGTCATGTTAAAAAGGCACCTCACACAGGGTCTGGTGCCACATGACATCCTTCATCTTCTAAGCCAGCTAGTAAGAAGCGATCTTTTTGATGTCCAATCCCTGTATAGTTTCTACAACTGGCTTATAGAACCAAAAAGCTTAAAACATTTAATTTACTCAATAATGGAATTCAATGTTGGTCAAAGAGGAACTCAAAACATGTCTAACATCGTAATGCCCCTAAAAAGGAACAATGAAAGATTTTTATAAGTCTTTTTTCCTAGAAAAATATTCTATCAAAGGCCATGTAAGATAATAGATTTCCCAGGACTGATAAAACTTCCCAGGAAAACTGGACAAGCATTAACATAAATCTTAAGCATTCAGGTAATGCAGAACTTTGAATAAAGTCACATAGAGAAAGCTTTTCTATTGTGCTAAGTTCTTAATAATATTTGTAAGAGCCCTGAATCTATTCAAATACCTTTCTTCATTATCCACAAATTACTGATTTAATGAAACTACCTTAAAAGAAACCAAAATAACACATTTCTAGTAGCTTAAGCATATGGAACAATTTAAGACCTATTTCTTTGAAGGCTCTGCTTTTGAAAAAAAATTGTTATTTTTGTTTTCTTAATAGCTATTAGCTCTTGGCTGGGCACAGTGGCTCACACCAATAATTCTAGCACTCTGGGAGGCCAAGGCAGTTGTATTGCTTGATGCTTAGGAGTTTGAAACCAACCTGAGCAAAGCAAGACTCTGTCTCTACTAAGAAAAAAAAGAAAAAAGAAAAAAATTTAACCACATGGGATGGTGGGCACCTGTAGTCCCAGATATTTGGGAGACTAAGGCAAGAGGATCTCTTGAGCCCAAGAGTATGAGACTGCTGTGAGCTATGACACCACAGCACTCTACCCAGGGTAACAGAGTAAGACTCTGTCTAAAAACAATACAAAACAAACAAAACAAAACAGACTATTAACTCTTGATCTACTTTACTCATTTTTTTTAAAAAGAATACAATTTCTAAATTAAACAAAGCAAAACAAGAGAATCACATGCCATTTGATTAATTTGATGCACCTGGAAAGTATCTACCAATCCAGCTGGCCTTGACTGTTAATATTTAAATATTATCTGTTTTAAATAGCATTTCTTAAAATAGAAGACTCTGTCCCCTTGATTAAATTAGGTATAACTGGTTGCAGAGTGGACCAGAAAAAATTAGAAGATTAAAACTCAGCTAAAAGTGAGGACAGCATCTAAAAAGCTAAACTGTTACAAAGAGGCCTGGGTGGAGACAAACAGGAAGGTATTCTCTTGTCCTGACAGACATAGAAAAGTAGGAAAACAAAAGTCAGCCTATATGTATCTGATAAAGGGCTAATAACCAGAATCTACAAAGAACTCAAACAAATCAACAAGAAAAGTACAAACAACTCCATTTATCATTGGGAAAGAGACACAAACAGAACCTTTCCTAAGAAGACAGACAAATAGCCAACAAACAAATGAAAAATATTCATTGTCCCCAATTATCAGAGAAATGCAAACCAAACCTACCCTGAGACATCATCTAACCCCCATTAGAATGGCCTATATCATAAAATCCCAAGGTTGCAGATGCTAGCATGGATTGGTGGGGGTGCAAACTAATATAGCCTTTTTGGAAAGAACTATGGAGAATCCTTGAAAATCTAAAAGTAGACCTTCCATTTGATCTGGATTCCCTTACTACGTATCTGCCCAGAAGAAAAAAAGTCATTTTATAATAAGGACATTTGCACTCAAATGTTTATAGCAGCTCAATTCACAATGACAAAGTTGTGGAAACAACTCAAGTGCTCATCAATCCATGAATGAATTAATAAACTATGGTATATGTAAACCACAGGATATTATGCAGCTATAAAGAAAAGATGGAGACTTTGCATCTTTTGTACTTATCTGGATGGATTTGGAGAACATCCTCCTAGGTGTCACAAGCATGGAAAAGCTAGCATCTGATGTATTCAACACTAACATGAAACTAGTATATGAACAATTATAGGCCCCCATGAGAAAAAAACAATTAAATTCAAAAAGGCGGGAGAGGGTTCTCACCTAATGGGTAACAAGTATTGGTAAATGGTACACCTCCTGGGGGAAGGACTCAACTACAACTTGGACTTTACCTAACAAAACGTAACAAAGTAACTTAATCATATATTTAGAAATATAACCAAAATGAGATGATTGATATAATTATTTCTAGCTAGCAAAGTTTAATTGCTTTTGAATAGAGTCTTTGTTTAAACATTAAATGTTTAAATGGGCAACTAGGGATATACATAAGGCAAATAAGACTTTAATGAAATTGGTTTCTATTATGCTATTTTAATATCTTAGAGAAATGTCAGGTTCATCTGTTTTATTTTCTTCTAAAATTCTTTTTGACTAATTTTTTCCACATCTGTCTCTAATTCTATTGTTAAAATTTCATAGTTTTACGAAAGGAAAAAAATGAACCAGCAGAAACTGTCACCACACCTCAAATATGAGAAAACAAATTAACCTAAAGGACCATATGCCAACAGGTTAAGAAAAGTTTAATTTTCATTAAAAGAACAAAACAAAGCAGTATCATAGGATTACTGAGATTAATAGTAGAACTTTATAAAGTAAACCTCAGGGGTCAGCACTTACCACAATTTATTTCCTAGGCCTGTGCCCTGGATATTTATTAACAACTGAAGGTCATTTTCTTTTGTGTTTTACTTATTATTTCAGGCTATTACAAGGAAGCAAATGCTTTAGTTATATAAATTGTTTTTGTACAACTTTAGTCAAACTTCTTTTTTCTTTTTTTTAAGACAGAGTGCCAATTTGCACCCTTGGTAAAGTGCCATGGTATCATAGCGCATAGCAACCTCAAACTTATGGGCTCAACAACACCTAGCTATTTTTAGAGAGGTGGGGTCTTGTTCTTGCTCAGGCTGGTCTTGAACTTCTGAGCTCAGGCAATCCATCCTCCCATAGTGCGGAGATTACAGGTGTTAGCCACCATGACCAGCATTGAGTCAAACTTCTAAGAGTGTTCATCACCCATGCACACTGTACCCATTAGGTGTGAATTTCTCCTCCCCCACACCTGCTTGATTTCTGAGAAGTGTAATTTCCATATGTACACCTAAATGTTGATCAATTAGTTCCAGTTAAAAGGTGAATACAAGTAGTATTTTTCCAATCTTGTGACACTTCACTTAGAAAAATGGTCCCCAGATCCATTCTTTTCAATTCAGAATTTTCAAACATGGATGTTCAGCCAGAATACTAAATACTTTCAACATTACCAAAGATTAACGTGAGTCCTTTGGAAATTTTAAACTATAACAATTTGGGCCTTCCACTAAAACCTTCCCTAATTTGCAAATCAATGAAACGATGAACTGGCTTTGAATCCATGGAAAATCACTAAACTGGTATCCATAGAACACATACCCTTAAGCCTCCTCTTTATTTATAAAGAAAGCACTGGTTTTTTTCTTTATAAATAAAAAAATTCATCTAGACTATTATCACATTTTAAACTTTGAATCTAAAATATTTTGAATGCATGCCTCTCTCATATTACCAAAAGTCTGGCTAATTACTAATGGATGCTACCATATACACAATCTTCTCATGATAGGTAAAACTTTGCTTGGGTCAGAACTGTTGAATATACCCTAAATAAGACTTACACAAGTCTTATTAAAGACTTATTAAAGTAGATAGTCTCTACTTTTCTTATTTTTGAGACAGAATTTCACTTTCTTACCCCCAGTAGAGCACTATGGCATGACAGCTCACAGCAACCTCAAACTCTTAGGCTCAAGTGATCCTCTTGCCTCAGCCTCCCTACTAGCTGGGACTACAGGCACCCATCACAATGTCTGGCTATTTTTTAGAGATGGGGTCTCACTCCTCCTCTTGAACCTGTGAGCTCAAGCGATCCACCCACTTCAGCCTTGCAGAGTGCTACAAGTATAGGCATGAGCCACTGTGCCCAGCCCTCTACTTTTGTTTGACATAAAGATCAGCAATTTAGGACACTTTGTCTATGGAATTTTTGACAAATTTGATTTTTTTTTAATTTAAGCTTTCCAATTAAGCAAAAGTGGAGATCATTATTTTTTAAAGTAGCAGCACTATATGAAATATTACTTCTCAGATAAACTGAAGATATAAAAAAAAAGAGTTTTATCATATCAGTTAAAGAAAATATCATAGTAGTGTGCTCAATATTTTCATGTTTACCTCCATTTTCCAGTTGGGCCATAAGTTTGAGAATTAAAGAGTAAGTTCTTGAAGACCCTAATTCTAATCCTAGCTAGCCCTATTACTTTCTCCTTTTCATTTCCTTCATGACTAGCAAAGTAAACCCCTGCTAAGAATTTTGGGCATTGTGATCTATTAGTGGTACAACCTGAACAAGTTTTTTAACCTCCCTAAGCCTCAGTATCTCCAACTATTAAAAAGGGTTAATAAAATGTATTCCACAAAACCATCATGAGGATTAAAAGAAAGGCTATAAAAAGCATGACAATGTTGTTAAGGATGGGGCAGTGTCTTGTCTCACCCCTAATGCCCAGTACTGGTAGCACTCATCAAACACTGATTACATGTTCACCATGAGCCAGACATTATTCTAGGCTAGGAACAAAAGATAAATAAGGCAGTGTTTCTTGATCTTAAGAAACTATAACATAGAAGAAGGAACAGAAAAACAAACACATCAGTAAAATAAAGAGTTACATGTGCTACCATACATATGGCACATGGGAGGACTGAGTTTCCAGGCACAGAGGTTGAGGGGGAAGTCCTCCTAGAAGAGGGAGTAGATGTTTGACAGTATGGGGCAGAGGTTATGAAGAAGAGGGTGCTCCAGGCAAAGACAACAGGAGAAGCAGCAAGATGAAAGAATGAACAGCCCAGTGTTTGGAGAGCCATGATGTGGCCAGTATGTCAGGCCCACAAGGAAAATGATATGAGCAGTCATGCTAAAAGGTGATTAATTCATCCCAAAAAGTTCTAAGCAGAGGATTTCTATCTCAGCAGGTAGAACCTAGACATCTATTGAGTTAAGCAGCCTCTGTGTACCACAGGCTTTATCTTTATCATCTCTTTTGATCTTTACTAATGAGATAGGAATTATTACACCCATGTCACAAAGAAGGAAACTACCATGACCTGAATGTCTGTTTCCTCCTTGCCCCAAATCCATATGCTGAAATCTAATTCCCAGTGTAATGGTGTCTGTACATTGGGTCTTTGGGAGGTATTAGGTCATCAAGATGGAGCCCTCATGATGGGATTAGTGCCCTTACAGGAAAAGTTCAGAGAGCTAACTCACTCTCTTTCTGACACCCTTGGATACAGAAGTCAGCAGACTCCACCAGGAGAAGGGCCCTCACCAGAACCAGGCCATGTTGGCACCCTGATCTCTGACTTCCCAGCATCTAGAACCAAGAAATAAATTTGTGTTGTTTATAAGCCACCTTGTCTATATACTTTGTTTAGCAGCCTAAATTAACCCAACTCAAAAGGTTAAGTAATTTGCTCCAGGCATGGAGTTAGTGAACACTGCACACCAACCTGGCCACCTGAGCCTAAGTTGTCCCTGTTCAACTCATGCGATCTGTTTTCAATTTTTTTGAAACTTCTTTGGATCACAACAAACATTTCACCTGGAAAGGTGTTGTTTGTAATTGAAACAATAATTTCACGAAGCAGCATCTATACTTTAATGATTTTCATCTCTTCCCTTAAAAAAATAAATAAATTAAAAACCTCTACTTGTAATATTCAAAGAGAAACAAGTCATTAGCAGTCCTGCAGCTGCTTGTAAGCCACACAGGGTAAGGATGGAGAATCTGCCTCTAGGTTTTACCGGGATAGGGTCTTGGTGGAGGTCAGAGGCAGAAGCTGGAGTGCAGGCAGCCAAAGGGAATGAGAGAGAACACATGACAGATAACAAACCTAGATGGCCATCTGAAGGGGCTTTGCTTCAAATAGGAGCAGAAAATGAGGCAGGAGCTGTGGGGAAGCATTAGCAAGGAGAGTTTTTATTCTTTCTTTTAAGTTTAACATGGGAAAAGATCTCTCTCTATTGTAAATTTTTATTCTTTCTTTTAAATTTAACATGGGAAAAGATCTCTCCCTATTGTTTTCAAACTTAAATAGAAAGCAAATAGTCTGGCGTTCAAGGCCCTCATAATTTTCTAATCTCACTTCCTGCTGCTTTTCCATTAAAAAAAAGGCTATCTCGATATATATCTAGCAGAGGAATTATAGGATCAAATGGCAGATCTATTTTTAGTTCTCTAAGTGTTCTCCAGATGACTTTCCAAAAAGGGTCTATTAGTTTGCAATCCCACCAGCAGTGTAGAAGTGTTGAAGTGTTCACTTTTTGAGAAGACCAAAAGTTACACTACAATACATATATTTGTACTAGAATGTTCATTGAAGCCCAATTCACAATTGCTAGGACATGGAAGAAGCCCAAGTGCCCATCAACCCATTAATGGATCAATAAATTGTGGTATGTGTACACCATGGAATACTATGCAGCCATAAAGAAAGACGGAGACTTTACTTCCTTCATGTTTACATGGATGGAGCTGGAAAATATTCTTCTTAGCATGGAAAATATTCTTCTTAGCAAAGTATCTCAAGAATAGAAAAAAAAGTATCCAATGTACTCAACCCTACTATGAAACTAATAGTTAGCTATCATAGGAAAGCTATAACACAGTTTTAGCCCAAAAATACAGGGAAAAGGGAGAGGAAGGAGTGGGGAGGGGGGAGGATGGGTGAAAGGAGGGGGACTGTTGGGACCACGCCTATGATCTATCCTATAAGGGTACATGTGAATCTTTCCAATGTGGAATATAAATGTCTTGACACAACAACTATGAGAATGACATGAAGGCTATGTTGACCAATTGGATGAGAATATTTCAAATTGTATATGGAAACAACACATTGTATCCCATGATAGTATTAATGTGCACAACTACTATTTAATTAAAAAAAAAGGTTATCTCAACAATACAAAATCACTGAAGTTTCACCAGAAAACCAGTTTTTTTTTTAAAATACATTGTATATGTATTTACCTAGAGTGCCCCTCCTCTTCTCTGCCCACATGACCAGCTCACAGACTTTGCCTGTTAAGGAAATCTCCTACCCAGCATTCTGTTATGAGAGAATGTGAACGCATTTCTATATCTGCTCTCACCTATGGAAAGCTGGTCACCACCATATATTATACCATTTCTATTAATACTACTGAATTTCTATGGGTTACAGCTATTTGTATACATGTCTGCCCCTTCTTTGAGACTGTGAGCACCTTGAAAGGGTTTTTTTATTCTTGTCTCCAAGCCTGGCATAGAGAAATCGACTATGTGAGAAAATATGAAATAAATAAATCTTGGCCACATCACTTACCATAAACTTCTGTACATCTGACCTATAAATAACAATAGTAAAACAATTTTTTATTTCATGTTATAGTTTTCCCTTATGTGTTGTGACCCCTAGAAGCAACTGTTCTGAGCAGCAACAAAGGGGAAATAAATTTTGCATCACTTCTGCAGTTGATAGAGAAGGAAACTGAAGAGGTTCCTTCTGCCTTATGAAAGCAGACAGATTTCTTTCTTCATTTGATGTCACATACAGAAAAAGACCATCCAGAGACCAACATGAAATTTATAGACACTACTTACTCCACAGTTAATTGTTCCTAACCTATTATTGCCCACAAAACCATCTTTTCAAAGATAATCATAAAACCAGATCCTGCAGAGAAAAGATGAGATTAAACAGTACACAAAGACTTGAAGTACAGAAAACAGGAAAGAACAGAAGATGAAAGAGACAGAAATTTCTTTTGATTCTCTTAAAGAAAAAAACTCCTATGATGGGGATGAAGACCAGATCCCTTAAAAAGTAAAAATAAACAGACAAACCAAAAAATTCACTGTTGGAAATCAATTTGGCAATTCAATAAATTAATTTGTGGTATTTAGTATGACCATAAGGGAAAACAGCACTGGACTGTAAGGTCTATTTTAGCCTATGGGAATAATTCATCTCTAGAGAAGTCCTTTCTGCAAAGCAGCCTTTTCATAACTGCCAGCTGAACCCAACTGACCGCCATGACACAGCAGTCCAGAAGTGTGACGCTCATGTAGGGATGGCCAACTGTGGCCTCCTGCTGGACTTTCCCAATCCACATGATGATGAAACAGCCACTGTTACAATGCACTTACAGCTTTAGATAAAAACATGGGCACCTAAAGACAGAAGTGGCCCAAGAGAGAAGCACCCAGTAGGAATTTGTTCCTACAAAGGAAATTACAATTTCTAAGATGAAGAGGAAGTAAAGAAGGAGAATAAGTGTCTCAAGGACTTGAGAAAATATTGAAGAAACTGCTTGTGGTCTCCAATGCAGTTAAAGCACTATCAGTTATCAAAACTTTAACAATGCTATTTGGGGTAGAGCCAGCCCACAAAAGACAAAGCACATCTATGTATCCTGTGTTCTGTTAGTAGCTGCTGCTCTCCTTACTCTTTGTAGAAATCTTTTCTGGAAAAATATCTGATAATGATACCTACGTAAACAGACACAGGGGAAGAACCCTCTCCCTTACCTGCTGCTCACACTGTGAGAATCCTGTCATATTTCTCTTCACAATACCCTGTGGTGCCCTTTCAGATACAAACCCACCTCTAGTAAGCTTCCAGTATTTGTGTAGTAAGTGGTTAGCTTCTCCTAAAGTTGTTTCATTTCTACTTACCTAGGAAATATATTCTAGTCACAGAGAATACATTACCAGTCATTTCTTTAGCATTATAGCTATCATGTTCAGTTTGTTATAACTTTCAAAATAAGGACTAAGGAACCTTTGGTAAAAGCTGTGTCTAGCTCTTCTCAAAGTTATCTGTAGACATTTGGACTTCAGGAGAACTTCATATCTCACCGACTTACTATCCTTTTCAATTTTTAAAAATTCTTAGCCCAGACTTCTTTTCCTGATGTTTATAGATATTAACAGAACAGACCTCCTCCATCATTAAACAGAAAAAAATGAGTATTGCATGTATAGTTTATAGTCAGTAATACAGTTAATAGTGGTATTAACAAGGAGAGTACTGTAATTGTTCATAGAAGACCACACATGACTTTCTTTTCCATAGGTTAACCAATATCAACCACTTCTGCACAAAAAAAGAACTAATGTGTGGAAGGTGAGTGTGAAATTTTGTGCCCACATGTTATTTTCCTTTCTTCTCATTAAAACCCTACACATTCACCTCAGCAAGAAGACACAGGCTCCAAGAATCTGCTTTTTATTCTAATTACCAAAATTTTGTTTTAGTATTCAGTATTTCACTGAAAACCATCTGCACTCAGCAGTGGAGTCTCTCAAGCAAAAATCACCTTTTTGACCTCTCAACTCAAGACTCATGTGACATAGAAAGCCTCCCTCCCCAAACAACAAATCTATTGGCACCCGAATCTTGGACTTCTCTGCCTCCAGAACTTAGAAAAATGAATTTCTGTCGTTTATAAGCTCCCACCCCCACCCCAGTCTGTCATATTTTGTTACAGTAGCCCTAAAGGACTAAGACAACACATGTCACCCTACAATTTCTAATTTGGCTTTTGAATCACTGTGCTCTCAAGACTTCCATCTTCCCTTCTTTCTTCTTGCTGCCTTTTTTTCTCCAACTAGAACAGATGTCCTCAAACTATGGCCCAGGGGCCACATGCGGCCCACTGAGAACATTTGTCCGGCCCTCCAATGGTCTGAGGGACAGTATACTGGACCCCTGTTTAAAAAGTTTGAGGACCCCTGAACTAGAACTTCAAAATTCTTCCCTTACCTTCATTCATCTACAAATACTTGCTGAAAACCAACTATCTGCTAGATGCTTGTTATCACAACAATGAATAAAGCTCAGGCTGGTTATGGACACAGGTGCTAACTGCTATGGAGGGACTGAAGAGAGCCACTGGGGAGGGAAGGAATGAGGGCTAGTGGTAGAATTTTTTGCCAACCATTTAACTTCTTTCTATTCTCATATTTTTACTGTCTTAAGTGTGTGGGTTTACAGAATGGTCCACACTACCTGCACTCTTCAACTGCTGTTCACAAACTCTGCATTAGTTTTCTACTGCAATGTAACAAATTGGCGCAAATCTTAGTGGCTTAAAGTACACCTGTTTATTAGCTCACAGTTTTGCAGACAAGAAGTCTGGTGTGTTTTAACCAGATCCTCTGCTCAGGATATCACAAAGCCAAAATCAAGGTAGTGGTGGGATATAGGAGAAATATTCAACTCCTAGTTCATTCCTCACACTGGTGGAATGCAGTTCCCATGGTTATGGGACTGGGGTCTCTGTTCCCAGCTGCTGTCTGCTCTGAGCTCCTACACCTGTGGGCCTCTCTATCTTCAAACTAGCAGCAGCAGACAAATACCTCCCTGCTTTGAATCCCTTACTTTCTTAGCTTCTCACCTCTAGGCCCAGATTTAAAAGGCACAGAAGGTTAAGTCAAGCATTCCAAGGATAAATTTCCTTTGCAAAGTCAGCTGTGCCATATAACAAGACCTAATCACAGTAGTAAAATCCATCCTATTTACAGTCCCAGGAATTACTCAACGTACAGTGAGCACTGGCAATACTGGAGGCCATTCAATATTCTACCTACCATAGTTCATAAAGGAAACACAAAGGCATGGGTGGCTCACGCCTATAATCCTGGCACTCTGAGAGGCTGAGGCAGGATTGTTTGAGCTCAGGAGTTCAAGACCAGCCTGAATAAGAATAAGACAAACAAAAAAAAAAAAAAAAGAAAGGAGAAAGATTAGCTGGGTGTGGTGGCACATGCTGGTTTGAAAATGGAGAGGCTGAGGGAGAAGGATCACTGGAGCCTAAGAGTTTGAGGTTGCAGTGAACTAGGATGAGGCCACTGGACTCTAGCCTGGACAATGGAGCAAGACACCATCTCCAAAAAAAAAAAAAAAAAGATAATGCAAAGACTTGGCATCAAGAAAGAATTTTATATCACTGATAGGGTACTTGGGTTCTCTCTCTATAATGTTTTTATTTTTCAGTCCTGGGAGTGCAATAATCCAAAATTATAGGCGACTGGAATCTATGGCTCTATTAGCCTTAATCCACTCATCTTTACAAAATATGACATTTATATCTGAATATCTCACACAACCTCACATGATAAAGCCGAACTAAGAACCTTCCCCCTTCACAGCTTTCCATTATATTACTGGGCTGCCAGTACTCTTAAATTTTAGCCTTTCAATGACTATTTATCATTTATTCTGTGTTCTCTTCTATAATAAACTGAACAGAAACTATTAACAATTCACCAACAAATCTTAACTCATCCCTTCTCTCCATTCTCAAATATATGGGTCTTACAATTAAGTTCATAATCTCATCCTAGAAAAACTATGTACGTCACTGCTGAACATCATTATGGTCACCTTGGAAGCTCCTAAGGAAGCTATGCACAAACGCCAGCACCTAGATCACCCTTTAGAGCAATCTGTAACTCTTCTTCTGGAATGGCCATCCAAGCTGTTGTCATAATTACCCTTGATGTCCTAGTTGTCATCAAAATGTCTTCCTTTCAATATTTCTTTTATCTTTGTGTAAAGAAATAAGTCACTGGGGGCCAGATTGGGTGAGCAGGGAGGGTGTTCCTATACAGTTACTTGTTTACTGGCTAAAAACTCCCTCATAGACAGCACTGTGTGAGTTGGTGCATTGTTGTGCTGCAAGAGCTGTGAGCTGTTGGCAAAAAGTTTTAGTTAAGATTTTCCTAATTTTTTCTCTATCAATACTTACTTGGTCTGATATGCTTTTCATAGTTGGAAGACAATTTTGATGCATAATTGAACAAAGTTTTGGAACGTTTTCATCAGTTCTGCTCCTTAATTACCACCCTGACCTCTCTTCATCAGTAATGCTTTCTCTCCCCTCAGAAAAATGTTTAATCCGTTTGTATACAACCATTTTCTTTCTTTTTTTCTCTTTCTTTCTTTCTTTTTCTTTTCTTTTTGAGACAGAGTCTCAAGCTGTTGTCCTGGGTAGAGTGCTGTGACATCACAAGCTCACAGCAACCTCAAACTCTTGGGCTTAAGCAATTCTCTTGCCTCAAGTAGCTGGGATTACAAGTGCTGGCCATAACATCTGGCTATTTTTTGGTTGTAGTTGTCACTATTGTTTGGCAGACCCAGGCTGGATTTGAACCTGCCAACTCTGATGTATATGGCTGGCACCCTAGCCGCTGAGCTACAGGTGCTGAGCCATACACACAATTATTTTCTTCATGGCATCATTGTCAAAACTTGGACTAACACAGCCCTGATTTCACTTTCACTCTTGTCAAGTTTAACAAGAAATTTATGGATATGTTTGTTGCTCTAATTCAAGTTCTGACATTCTAGGAACATTCTAGCAATGGCACACAAAACACACAAAAACAATAATGCATGCCTCTAGGCAAGACAACACCACATGTTGACATGAGCACAACTGTGAGTCTCTGATATACCAAGGTTATGAAATCTTACTGAGTATGTACAGGGCCAACATAAACACACAGAGACAAGTTCACAAACTTAATTGTCAGATTTTGTACTCTGTGTCTAGAACAAGATCATTAGAAGCACTGATCTCCTAACCTGACCTCCCCGCCACTTTCTTTTCTTTCTGTCTCTGCACATGCTCACTCCGCCCTACACAAACCTATGAGAAAAATCCCCACTGCTGTGCTCAATGTTCTCCTCTTCAGGAACCACAGCAGCCCCTAAATCTCACAGTGACCTTCAAAGCTCCTGACCCCACACCCCATGCCCCTGGACCAAACTCATACTTCAAACCTCACTGCCCAATGCCACAGCACTCTTTGTCTCATGGATACCTCACTTCCTGGCTCTCTCTGGCCTCTGCTCTCATGGGCTGACATGCCCTATTCTGGAAGAGTCAGCTCCATGAAGACTTTCTTCATCACCCTCATTCCATACCTGCTTTGCTGCTTGCTGTCCTCTGACCCAGGCTCCCTGGTACTGCCTTTATCTTGCTCTGGCTTCCGATAACTTTTTAATATATGTATTTTACATTTCTTACCATCTCAGGAATTCTGTGTGCATCTGTGTGTGAAAAGTCAGAACACATATTCTTTTCTTATTCCATAACATCTTGTGAAACACACACAAGAAACTAAATGAATATTTCCTTTTCCTTTTTTCTACAATCCAATCTACACCTCTCAGTCCTGACCTTTCCCCCACTTTAAAAATCTTTTTATCTTTTTTTGCCTGGAAGAACTAAGTATTTAGAGGCTAATAAAGTAAGCCATCCACCCTGGTCTCTGCTTGAATAGATTAATAGTACAATAATAGCCCAGAGTTATAAATAAGTCAATTTATTTAATGTTTAAATTAAACAATATTTAAGACTCTTAAAATGGACGGTGCCCGCAGCTCAGTGAGTAGGGTGCTGGCTGGTAGGTTCGCAGGTTCGAACTCTGCCCAGGCTAGCTAAAAACAATGACAACTGCAACAACAAAAAAGCCAGGCATTGTGGCAGGTGCCCCCAGCTACTTGGGAGACTGAGGCAGGAGAATCACTTAAGCCCAACCTCCAAACTCCTCCAGGAGTTGGAGGTTGCTGTAAGCTGTGACACGACGACATTCTACCTAGGGTGACAGCTTGAGACTGTATCTCAAAAAAAAAAAAAAAAAAACCTCTTAAAATGAGAATGGAAAAGTGATTCTAGGAAAAGAAACCTCTTCTTTTGAACACTGAGGACATATAGAAAGAGAAGTTTTATAGTAGGGAAAGGTACAGAAATTGGAAAAAGTGTGTTTTCACATGCAAAAGATGGGAAACAATATGAATGTCCACCCACAGAGGGGACAGCTAAATGGATGAGTTCCACTGGCTGGAAGGCTACAGCATGTAGTGTGACAAGGAGCCTTCTTCATGTGACTCCAGGGAAAGACCCAGGGGATACTAACATGTACAATGACCCATTCATTTAAATCTCTGGAAGAACTCAGTAACAGTGTTTGCCTATTGAGGATGAGGACTCTGCGTAGATGGTGACAGGAACAAGGTTTCCGTACTTCTTCCTGCTGTGGACATGGAAGGAGCCCAGGCAGAGCCCTTTTGCAAGTGCAGAAACAGGAGTCAATTACAGCTTGTTATAAAAGTCAGTGCCCGGGAAGGAACTTGATGCTTCCACAGGAAACGTGTACATGTGTAAGGATGACTCTGCCTATCCCAGGTTCTCTGGTGAAGGAAACAAACCATGCAGATCTTACTGTCCAGACACTTTCAGGCTCTTCCTTTCACTAGACGCTGTGGTGCACACAGCATGAGGAGGCACAGGAGGACAGGCCACAGGTCTATAGAGGGGAGAGAGGGCAGGTGGGGGATCCACTGCAGATCACAAGGCCTGTGTTACTAGACATGCCAGTAGAAAGACTTTCAAAGACATATATGGTATTTCAGAAACTCAATCAAAGTCTGTAAGATTTGTTATAACTGAAAGACACTAAATGAACAAAGGGTATGTTCTGAATGAAAATTCTATTTGTGAAGTGAGAAGCTGGGGCCTGCCAGCTGGTGCTGGAACAACCAAGCAGACCTAATTGACTAGTGCAACAAGCCCCTCACTCAGAGGCAGACTCCACATCTTAGATGTAAAAAAATTTGCACTAAAGTTGTAAGACCAAAAACACTGCTTCAGACAACAGCCAGAGTTGTTCTGATTGTTTTGATCCAGATTAGGTCAGTGTGAAGGCAAAGGCTCTGCAGATAAACTTCAACTGGGAGATCCCTGGAGGCTCCAGCTCCAGAATATGAGTCAAGGACATGGGAAGTGCTGACAGAACACCAGGCTCACACTAACCCTCGGCTTGACATCCAGGAGGGCAGAAGCCAAGCAAGAGTTTGAAAGGGGCTGAAGTCAGTTTCAAGTCTATCCAGGATAAAATATGACCAGTTACGAAGCAAAATGTACAAAATATTCTTATCAAGAACCAAACGCTTTATTTCCAAGTTAACTGAAGAACAATACTTTTATAGGAACAATATACAGACAGCTTATTTCCCCCCTCTGTCATCTTCTCTGAAACAATGACCCAAGCACATTTAGAACAGAGATTCTGATCTTCAAATGAGTACAGACCCACTATAGAGACACCAGCCAACTTCCTGCATGTCCCCAAATAGCTTGCAGATCTTAAAGGAAGAGAATGATTTTCCTTAACTATCACCAAATAAGAGAGAAAAAAATACAAAACAAAAACCACCTAGATACAACACTGACAGCAGTTCACCACACCCTCTTGACTACCACCATACCCGTGGATTCAACTGTAGCACTACTGCACACTCCTGCTCTCTGGACAGCAAAATCAGAAAGTGAATGTTTTCTTTCTTTTTTTTTTTTTCTTAAGACAGAGTCTCACTTTGTTGCCCTAGGTAAAGTGCTATGGCGTCATAGCTTATAGCAACCTCCAACTCTTGGGCTCAAGCGATCCTCTTGCCTCAGTTTTTCTATTCTTGTATTTTAATTAGAGGACAGAGTCTCACTTTTGCTCAGGCTGGTCTTGAACTCCTGAGCTCACTTGATCCCCCTGCCTCGGCCTCTCAGAGTGCTAAGGTTACAGGTGCGAGCCACTGCATCCAGCCAGAAAGTGTTTTTTAAAAAGCATGGTTTCAGTAACAACTACCAACTATGGCTCAGAATGTAAACATACGGAAAGTAGCCATCCAACTAGCTTTATCCCCTAGAGAGACCCATGAGAGGCTGGGGCAGGAGGAAGGGAAACTAGGAGACTAAAAGTCCAAACCGTTCTACATCATTTAAAAGAAAAAAAAATAGCTTTAATTTCTATGCCTTTTCTTCCCTTAAAGATGCATCTGCCATATGAATTTGCCTAGGAAACTCCTGCAGAGATTACTGTGACATGATCCCTCCAGCTTACTGGGCTTACTCATTATGGCTGGACAGCTGGGCTGACCACTCAAAGGCTGGAGAGGATTTGGTCAGGACAAGACTTGCTCTGTACTGGGAGATCTTGGCCAGAAAAAGAACATGATAGACGAGTGTTCATTATTTTTTCTCTTTATGTCTTTGTGTGCCTGATTGATTCCATTTAGAACAAAAAGAGTGAAAACACAAGGTATGTTGTAGAATTGGCAGGGGCCTGACATGGCTAACATGTGTGGTGAAGGAACAATGGCAGGAAATGCTGGAGATGGAGCTGAGTCTGGGTCCTTCATGCCAGGGCAGACGTGACCAGGGCAGCATTTCGGGTCGTGGAGAAAGACTCGTCAGCCCTGACTCCCAGTGGGAACACAGCAACATGTGGGGACAGCATTTGATCCCACAATATATCACAATACTATGAAGCTATGTAAAGGTGACAGAAAGGGTTCTGTGGGCACTATGGAGGGCAGAGTCACACATATCAGACTCGCTCAGGCTGCAGCACCACAGGCCATTTCTAGGACGACACTTTCAGCCTCCATTGTACTGACAGTGCAAAGGAGCATGCTCCATGCACGTGCAAACACACATGACTTCCATAGCATCCACTTCCACATCTGCTAAGCTTAGCACCTGCACTTCTACTCATGCCATCAATATAATACCCTGGAGCCACTCTGACTACTCCTCCTGTTGTCAAGGAAGATATGCAAGCATGTGGGCTGGACAATCACACCAAAGGGCAGGCAGACCAGGAGTACATATGGTGGTCCTGGTAACCAAGGGTCCCTGAATTCTTGATTTTTATCAGGAAGGGCCTGCTCTCCCAGACCATATGAAGCAAATTAACACATTAACTTCCATGTAAGTTATTTAACTCACATTAGTTCGGGGCCAGGTCTCCTGAAGCATATAGAACTAGTAGATAGCCAGGGAAGTCCACAGCAGCGTGCCTGCCCTCTATAAAACCTTGACTCATTGCCCTAGCTGTCAGTTGGCAAGTCTCCCCCACCTCTGTCACCCCATTCCTGCCAGCCTGCCCAACCGCACTGCCCATGCTGCACTGTGTTCTCTGATTACCATAATTCCAATCATGTGCTTCCTCCTGAACGTTTGCCCAGTGGCTCTTGGGGCAAATGAAATCAATATGATAGTATGTGGCGATGTGACACTACCTAGGGGGTATGATTCAGAGATCATCATCTAGGACCACCCAAGGTCCACTCCAGATACAACAAAATACTTGTATGGAATGCCAAAAGACTCAATTCACAGAAACAAATCCAATAAGTATGTTGTGAGTCACACAAAACTCACGTGCTTTGCAGTGTAAAAATTGATTCTAGTACTATATGAGTGGCATATGACTCACACAGAGATAAAAGAAACAGCCGAAAATGTTAACAAATGGAAAATATACCATGTTCATGGCTAGGAAGAATCAACATTGTTAAAATGTCCATATTACCCAAAGCAATATATAATTTTAATGCAATCCCCATTAAAGCCCCACTGTCATATTTTAAAGATCTTGAGAAAATAATACTTCGCTTTATATGGAATCAGAAAAGACCTCGAATAGCTAAGACATTACTCAGGAATAAAAACAAAGCAGGAGGAATCA
>CAUYTI010009330.1:0-22789 GCA_963575145.1 Galago senegalensis
CTGACTAGCCACACTTGAGCTGAGCTTGGCATTTTGTGACTCGAATGTGGTCTAGAGAAAATAACAGGAAGGCACAAGGTCAGGGTGAGTGAACAGGGGTTTCTGAGCCCATCTCCCCCGGGTGGCCGTGCGGGCGATGTCAGGCACCCTCTCTCATGCACACGGCTCAGCGTCACCACACCAAGGAAAATAGTCAATACACGCCCTGGCAGACTCGGGCTATTGTAACAGCAGCTTGGGAACTTTGGGGCCTGGGTGTTTTTTCAGCTTTCACCCATCATTTTAAACTGGGACGAGGTGGGTTTTAAGGGGAAAAGTGCTGAACACCAGCACAGCAATACCAGGCGTCGGCTTCTGTGGTCTGGGAACTGCAGCAGGAATTCATGTGGCCCCTAGCGGCTCCCTCCCACCTCGGCAGAGCCAGGGGCTGCTGCTGCCCAGCTTGTGAAATCCAAGCCAGGAGCGGACCCACAGCTGGAATGAGAACTCAAACCCACACGGCCTTGCTGTCTTCAGGACAGCTTTGTGGCTGTGTTGACTGCTGTGGTAGTGAGCAGAAGTCTGTTCTTAGTTACCGAGCAGAACACTGATAAAAGAGACGGAAGAGAATTTCAAAAATCTTACAGGGAAAGCTCCGCCTAGAAAGTTAAAATTGAGGGGTTGCTAGTGAGAACATTGAGGGGTGTTTGGGGGTGGATTGACACCCGATCGATCGCCAGGCTGGTGAGTACGGGAATGTCACTGCCCCTTACCACCCGTCCCCCTCTGGGAAGACTGGCATTTCAAAGCGTTTGGCCAGTGAGTCATTAAACAAATGCTTTTTTTTCATTTTGGAAAAAAACTGTATCTAAACGGGACATTTTGCTGTTATCTGTTCTCCCTGGAAATATGGTGGTGGAGGGGAGGACCCAGCCCCTTAGAAATTAAAGCCATATGCACACCATATTAAAAAAAATAACCCACCCAGGCCACTGCGTTATTGCTGACCATAGGAATTCAGTATTTATAATTTACATTCTTTCCCATACTTTGCTGCTTTTCAGAAGTGAAAAGTAGAGTTTATGGCCTCGCCAGATTGTAAATCACATTCTCGAGGGGAGAAGGGGCTGCTTTAGGGGACAGGAATTACCTCTGGACAGTTTGCAGAATGTGTCAGAACTTCACGAAAAGGATCCACATGGAGATACGGAAACTCAGCTTCAAGGGGTGTCATCTTGGCTCATTTTAGGCCACAGAAATGAAGGGATGTCAAATGGAATCTATCTACTCACACCACACTGAAGGTGGACACCAATTATGCTTTCATTGAGCTCACAACCAGCCGATCACACCTGGAGCAACATTTGGAGAGTGGCTTGGAGGTTTGGCCATCTCTAATAAAACGAGCACCTGAGATCTGAGTTTCCTTCCAAGGAGGGGGAGGCAGAGATGCAGGATGCCGCCAAGAAGCCAGCTCTGTGCCATCCATTTGCCAGCTGCTGAGGTTGGCTGCAGGGACTGGTGAAGCCGTGGGCTGGTGAGGGGAATAAGGCTTCTGCTCAAGTGAAGGAGACAGCAGGAGACAGAGCCTCAGGCTCTGCGGGGATCTGACGGCCCCTACTGGCTGTGTGCTCTGTCTGCAACCTTTGTGCAATACGTCTCAGCCACCAGATTCAGGGATCAGAGGGAGGGGGTGCTGAGAGCCTCAAACAGGTGTGCTTGGAAGGTTCCAGTCCTCCCAGTGCCTTGGTCTGGAAGACTGGTTAGCAGTGTGTGGCCCTAGGGAATTCTTGCTCCCTGCTGCTGGTCTGAGTTCCATCCACTCTAGGAGAAGGTGGAGGATCCTAACGTTGTGGGAGCTGGAGAGATTTCCTAGCCCTTTCCAGGTTGCACCTGTAAAACACCTAATCAGCTCAAGATGCACGCAGTGGGACTGACGAGAATGAGCCAAACAGCCCTTCGTTGAGTGGGAAGAGTCAGGGTTACTGCCCAGATTTCCAGCCTGCGTTGTTATGTGAACCCTGCCTGCAACATGACTGTGGGGAAGGCTATTGTGTGTATACATCAGGCATGGAAATGCAATATTTTGGTTTTTTAGCCTCAAGTTAAAATATTTTTTTCCTTTTAAAAGAAACAAATTGTATTTCCTATGGTTTGTAAAGCCCCAAGACTCCTCTTTTCTACAGCATCCAAAAAGGAGGACAGGCTTTAGCTAGTCGCTTCAGTATGTGAGGCCTGCAAGGACTGCCGAGTGGCAGGACGTCAGCGGCTGCGAGCAAACCTTTCTGCCATCACATGGCATTACGGGCGCCCACAATTTGTAGATCCTTAGCACTGTGATGCCTTCCAAACTTCCCAATAACAAAGAAAAACCAACGACTAACACTCAGGCACAAGAAGTCCAAGCTCAAGCCCCAATCAGTTAGACTGGGTGGTTAGTTGCATTAGCTGTGAAAGCAAAACCCTTGGAAAGATTCTATTTGCTGAATAACGTTACTGTCCTCACCGGGTGTATGAGAAGGGGGGTGATTTACCAACACTTCTCATCTCTGCTTTAAGAGGACTATAATGCTGGGGGTTTGGGGGTGCCTTTTGCTAGGACTGCAGGCAGGAAGCTTGTGTGTCACCCACCACTCCAGTCAGCAAAGTGTGTGTGTGAAGTTCTGGACCAGTTTTCAACAAGAGTATCACTAGTGTCAGAGTTTTATGAGGTATAAACTAGCTTAGTCATGTGAGGCCTGGGACCAATTGCAAACCCATGAATAGTATCAGTCCGTGACAATATCTTCTCCAAATTCTATCCAAAAAGTTGTAAGAAAAGGAGTATCAGAGGAGTAAGTCACAGTTTGAACGTTCTAAAATGAACTAAAGGCACATATTTTAGTGAATGTTGGAGACAAGATTTTTACAATTTGGCATTCCTACAAACTAAACAAGATTCATATCCAAATATTTTTCTCCTTCTTTGCTAGACATCAATAAATAATTCCTTTAAATTCATGGAAAACAGCAAAATAAAAAAGCCATGTTTATTTAAAGTATTAAATGGCAAAGTTCAATTTTTTTTTTTGAGAGTGTCTCACTCTGTGGCCCTGGGTAGAGTGCTGTGGCATCATAGCTCACAGCAATCTCAAATTCTTGGGCTCAAGCAATCCTCTTGCCTCAGCCTCCTCAATGGCTAGGACTATAGGCCCTTGCCACAATGCCAGGCTAGTTTTTTTATTTGTAGTACACATAGGGTCTTGCTCTGACTCAGGCTGGTCTCGAACTCCTGAGCTCAGGTGATCCACCCACCTCAGCCTTCCAGAGTGCTAGGATTACAGGTATGAGTCACCATGCATGGCCCTGCAAAGTTCAATTTTAAAAATATTGTAAGTTGCATCTGAGATAGACCTACCATTAGGTTTAAAATATAGCGTGATATGGGGTAATGTAAAAATCTCACTGTTTGGGTTAGCACCAAGTCTGCAGCCATCCATCCCAGCCATTACCAATACTGATTCTTGCAAAGAACCTATCTCTAACATAATCCTGGGGATGTCCACACACACAGAGCAAAGAGGTGACCTGTATAGAGGCACACTGCTGCTCTCCTTACATCTGGAATTCCAGCATACAAACAGGAAGAGTGTAGGTGTCAGAACAAGAACCGTTTAAACACCACCCACCTGGTGCACACTGTGGTGGGCCCAAGAATTCCCCAGCAGTCACCAGCACAGTGCAAGGTTAAATCCCCTCAGCTCACTCCAGTCTGAGGCTTTCAATGGTTACATTTTTTCTTTCCCATCCTGTGTTCAGCTCCCCATTCTGTGTCCAACCTCCCCCATTCTCAGGGACTGTTAAGGGCTCTCTAGGTGCACTGTTCTATCCAAACACTCCAGAAGCCCAATTCCCAAGGGCAACCTTGACAAAAAGAGACATCACGTGGAATGCTACACGGCGCTTTAGGGAAGACCAGGAGTGCTGAAGTTGATGTATTTGGTAATGGATTTTATTTTATTTCTCCTGGGTGAGTACCGTACCGTAGAAGTAGTCCTAGTGAAAATAAGATTGGCATTTATAGGATGTCATGTATCATCAAAATGCTTAATGGGTCATGGAACACCCAGCATTGCCCTGGAAACAGTTTGGCCAGGGCTTCTACTGATGGTGAAAACAGACACAAGAAAAGCAGGGAGAGGCCCTGGGCAGACCAAGAATGATAAAAAGGGAAAAGAACTTAACACTCAATACAATGCTACTTATGGAGAAAAATACATAAAACATTCTCCGCACTTTACACCCAAAACAATGATGTCGTTTTTAGGAGGGCGGTTTGCAAATACGAAACATGAGATAATTTACAATCAAATCATTTCAGATATTGGATGATGATTCTGAACATGGATTCTATTTCCATCAATGTGAGGTCGATTTCCATAGAAACGGGTAGAAAAAGTAGGCCAAACCCAGCAGTATGGCTTCCACAAGGAATGGCAGCTGCAGTTCTGGCCAGCCATGGAAAGCTCTGGTTTTGTAACCACTACACTCAAAAGCTCTCACTGAAAGGGGAAAAAGAAAAGTTTTAACTCAAAGAAAGGGCATGGAAAGTATCTGAGGACTTTCCTGACTGTTTCCAGGAGGAAACCAAGCCATTTCTCCTCCAAGCCATGGAGGAGAAATTGTCTCATGTACATTTTGCTCTTCATATGTGCCACAGTCAAGTTCACCACATGCTAAACAGGTACCTCTTTGGGGTGGGCCTTGGAGAAAGGACACGTGCTTCATCAGCTGGGCTGAGCTATCAGAGGAGTATCAAAGGACCAGGCCCAGTTCTCCCCCCAAAACGAACCTAGGAGCACTCAGAGATATGGCAGAGGCAAAGGAAGGAGAGATGGTGTATTACAGCAGTCCTCAGCCTTTTTGGGCAGGGACAGACTTCATGAAAAACAATTTTTCCAGGGACAGGAGTAGGGGAGGTGATCTGACAGGAGGTGGAGCTCACATGGTGATGTAAGTGATAGAGGGCAGCTACCAATACAGTCAAAGCTTTGCTTGCTGGCCCACCACTTGCCTCCTGCCATATGGGTCCACGGCCTGCAGGCTGGGGATCACACTCTGTGCCCAGAAAAGCAATGCAAAATGACACAAAACACACCTACCTACCTGCAAAGTAAAATCATGTTGAAATTGCACCTATGCTTTAAAAAGGGCTCTTTGATGGGGCATAAAAGTGCAGGCAGGTTGACTGAAGCAGGTATTTCTTCAGCTCCCTTCTCTACTTTTATGAGAAGGAGGCAGATGCTGGCTGGATGGCATGTGAGAGCTTGGAGCTGTGGCCCACCACCACCCAGTCCCTCATTCACCAAGCCAGCTGAGCTGCTGCTACATCCTTCTCCATCCACACATCCACCTGGAGTAGTCTGTGGGTGGCTCCAAACCAAAACATCCAGAGCCCAGAGTATGGATGTGACCCCAGCCATACATCATTCATTTAATCCCGTCACCTCATATTCTTTTGTAGAATAAGAAACAGACGGCACTTTTCTGTCTAAAGATTTCTTTAAAGGGAGAAAAGACATCAAAATCTTCTAATCTGTGAAATGGAGGAATGAAAGGATTGCTTTCAGTGAGGTGATATTTGGAAGGTAATCAACTGGGTACTGGCCTCTTGTTGGAGAAAACAAATATCCAACTGGGTAACCACTACTACAGGAGCGAACAGTGACTCTGTTCATTTCCTACTCATCTCCTGGGAAGGCTAAGGAGCAGGACATACGTGTCTGTAAGCCTTTTACAATTCATATTTGCCTTTTTCTTCTCACTATAGAGAAACACACAGATATGTATTATCCTTAAGTCACATGAAAAATACAGTGATTGCTTATAAACAATGGAAAAGACCACAAGATGCAAAGAAAGGAACACTTTACGGAGACAGACCTTTGATGGGCTTTAACATGAACCATTTTATTTAAAACAGGGATCCATCAGAGGTGGTGAATTCTCAGAGTAAATGTTCTAGAGCATGGCACAGATGAAGGCTAATACTCACCAGCACCTCACACGGGACTAAGAGACAATGTCGCCACACACCACTGAAGGAAAACAAGTCAAATGTAAAAGGCACCTGGCTGGGGGTGCTCACGGCCTCTCTGACAGGTTCACTTTTGTGCACTGTGGGTAAGTGGACAAATGGCATTGAAAGGAGATGAGAAAGGTTCCCATCTGAAGCGAGGTTCCTATGTGGGCAGTTCCTTTTCCTTAGGCTGGTGCACCCCCACAGTGCGGTGACGCTCTCCAAAAGGGGACTGAGGTTACTGAACAGGATCACAAGAGCTCTCCCCCCTTTTTTTCTCTAGAAGGAAGGGGACCCCTCCCCCAATTTCAATTTCAGCACTGGCGTCTGAAGGCTTTTAAGTATCCTAACTTAAAAACAAGTAACAACAACAACCAAATAAAAGTAGGGTGGCGCCTGTGGCTCAGTGAGTAGGCGCCAGCCCCATATATCAAGGGTGGTGGGTTCAGGCCCAGCCCTGGCCAAACTGCAACAAAAATCGGTTAACATGTAAAAAGAAAAAAAAAAAAGGGGCCTGAACTCAAAAACAGATCAATCAGATGAGAAGGCAGATTCATAAAAATACAAACTGGTGACCAGTCCATTAACCATCGGTTAAGGCCTTGTCCGCATGGCGATGTTTACTTTGCATCCACAATACACACAAGCACAGAGCTGCCCTCGGCAGCAGGGAGTGAACAGCTACCTTTTCCTTCCAACACGCTGTAGTGCTACCGGTGACTGCATGCCAAGTGCTGAAGTTAGAAGAGACCCCAATTGGCAAAAGGACCCCAGGCCTCGAGCTGCCTGTGTGGCCAGGTCTGTGGGAAACAAGACTTACACTCTCAAATAATGACCCCAAAAGTTCCCTCTCCTCTTCCTGTTTGCTCTGTACATTTTGACCTCCTAACAGGGAGGTCCAAATGAGTTCCGTTTCCCTCTCAGTTCTAGGCACTCTCTGGAACATCTTTGATTAACCACGGTCTTTCATTTCTTTCCAACTCCATTGGTGACTTTTGACTTGGAATGTCGATTCCTTCTTCTGGAAGAATGGCTTTCATTGTTGCCCGAATGCTTGGGTGGGCTGTCTTCAGAACCTGGCCAAAGGAATCACAACACACATAACGCACCATTACCGTGAGCTCAGGGAGGTTGTGGGCCCCCCCTTTCTGGATGGCCCTGGGCCTGCCTTGAAAACAAGCTCTGCCCTGGGCCTGCACTGAGAATGGGCTCTTCCCTGGCCCTTGCGCGCCACCTAGTGGCAAGTTAATGAATTAAGGGAAACCCAGGACCAACCTCAGGGTGCCAGACAGCAGCCCCAGAAAGTCTGGGTGTTTCCAAGAAGATATGCACTTGCTCTGTGTAGGGAAGACTAGGTCATGGCAATGAGGATCACAAGTGAGAGTGAAGCCAAACATAAACGATAAACAATTAAAACCACACAGGTGTCCACCCAGCAACCGAGGGATGCATTACCTGCATCTCCAGACCTTGCTTTGCTACATACCAGTTTCCAAACCCCATGTTGGAAAGGATTCTTGCCATCATAAAATGAAAGATATGACAAGCCTTGTTACAAGCAGGCCACTACTGCCCATGACATCCCTGACCACGCAGCAGCATGGGGCTGGCTCTGCCCTCAGTTGGAGCCTGTGGTCAGCCCCTGGCTGGCCCAGTGGAGAAGCCAAGGGGTTCTCTGCCTCAGGGTTCTGATCTCCACCTTAGATACCCATTAAAAAAAAAGTTCCCGGAGTTTTTGTCTCCGTTGTAAGAGGCATTTGGCTTAGATCCTGAGATTCTTTCCCAACTCTGTAGACTTAGTTCTGGTTTTTACCATCTTTTTATTCTTTCTAATAATTTTATCTCTACCATTGCTTAATTCTTTTCAACAGAGAGGCTGGAAGGATCAATTGGGAAGGGCATGGTTCTGAATAAGATAAGTCTGGGGAACCCTCTGCTCACTTTTACCAGAATTCTACAATGGGTCATGAATCGACTCCTTCATTCAGGAGAAACTATCCCCAAAAGGGAGACCAGCAACTCAGGGAGTGTGCCCTAGTGTTCTCCCCAGAGGGAACTTTAACAAGCATGACCCCCAAAGAACTCAGGAGAACCACAGCAATGGAGTGCTTTCTTCTCCATCGGCCCGTCTGAGTGATTCTATGGGCTAAATTCAGTCTCTAGCATTCACAATTTCATCTCCTCAGCCAAGCTCCCTGGTCAGCTCAGCTCATAAGAACTGTCAAGGAATTATAGTCCAATAAAGTCTCCTCAGTGTCCTGATTCCACAAGTCTTATTCTTTAAAATAGCCAAATCGTTCCAGTACTCCTCAGACAGAGACCAATGCAGGATCCTGAACCATACTACTGAAATCTCCCTGACACTGCTCTGCCTCTTGAACAAACATGATTACACCAATCTACCTCTGTTGAAAGGCGTTTCCTCCAGATACACAATTCTGCCTCCCCCCTTTCACTCATGACAAAAGCCAAGAGGAAGAACATTCCCATCAGTGTGCTTGAGACAGCGCGGGCCTCCACAGGTCCCGAGCTACGTGCAGCCTCTTGTTACCAAGCATGTTTCTTGGGCAGATTCTGTGCGCACTTTGGGTGTTTCTTAATGAGTGACAGGAGTAGGTTTGAGACCCTCCCAGGCATACCTGATCAACACTGAGAGGATAAAATAGGGATTCTAAATCTTGAGGACCCAGTCAAGTTTGAAACAACGAACAAGAAAAAGATACCTTTTGTACCTTTCCTGTGATGCCAGGAGATATCTGGACTGTAGGTGCCATCTTCACACTCAGAATAGGTCTAGGGAGAGAGACAGGCTTAGTGACAGCATTTGCTGTCCTCCCTGGGAGGAGCAGCAGGGCAAAAAGTGAGCATGTTCTGTCCCTGCCTCTCCCCGGCTGGGACGGCTACTTGCAAATGACAAAACCTCCTCATTTGGCTCAGCACCTGTAGCTCAGTGGCTAGGGTGCTAACCACAAACAGTGGAGCTGGTGGGTTCAAATCCAGCCTGGGCCTGCCAAACAACAATTATAAGTACAATCAAAAGAAAAAAAAAAACCAGCCAGGCATCATTGTGGCAGGTGCCTGTAGTCCCAGCTACGTGGGAAGCTGAGGCAAGAGAATCACTTAAGCCCAAGAGTTTGAGGTTGCTGTGAGCTGTGACATAGTGAGACTCTGCCTCAAAAAACAAACAAAAAAAAAACAAACCCCTCCTTATGCTTATGTTTCCAGGCTGTGAAATCAAGGGGCTTTTTTCTCCCAGGAGATATAGAATAAATCTTCTAGAAAGTGTATTTAGTTCTTAGGACTAAAGGTATAAAGGATGAAAGTGTTATTTTTCCTTAAAAAAATACTACAGTTGGTAAGACTGCTATAGCATTTTAAACCCATTCCTGTCTATTTTCAACTTTAATCCTTGAGTCTACAAAGAGGAGGGCAGAGCAAGTGTTTGCAGAAGGGGAGCCCCAGGCTGGGTCACACTGAGAGACCCACACAGAGCAGAAAAGCCAGGAATAAAGCCCAGCCTTCCAAAAACCAGGCCAAGGCTTTCCTGTGGCTTTTTCTTTCTAAACAGAAAATATAACATAATTTTTAAATGCCTTACAAAAAGGAAGATTAAAAATGCCAACCCACTGAACAGGACAGTCACGGGCAGGGAATGACTTCTGACACGGTGAAGTGTCTGCAGCAGCGAGACAGACTGCTGTGGTGCAGACAGTGCCTGCCCGCCTCGTGCTCTGGGCTGCCCCTCCAGGCACCGGGTGATTATTCTAAATAAAGGCCATCTAGGCCTGTCTTTCCATACCTTCTCTCGGTGACCATAGTGCTCTGCACACCAAACCATGCCGTACAGACACAGGAAGGTGGTGAATGCCTGAAAGAGAAAAATAAGCACACAGCCATTCTATAAATGATGTAGCAACAAATAATTCTATTCCCCAGGACTTGAGGGTATCAATGGGATTTATACATGACAGCTCACTTCACTCCTGCCATCTGTCTTAAGGATGTTGGTTATAAAATGGCCAGGTATGGTAGAGATTGGCACTAAGAGATAAGCTGGGGAGGCCTAGTTGTTACGACATCAGCCACATGCACCGAGGCTGGGGGGTTCGAGCCCGGCCTGGGCCAGCTAAGCAACAATGACAACTACAACAATGAAATAGCCGGGTGTTGTGGCGGGCAACTGTAGTCCCAGCTACTTGGGAGGCTAAGGCAAGAGAACTACTTAAGCCCAAGAGTTAGAGGTTTCTGTGAGCTGTGACACCACAACACTCTACTGAGGGTGACATAGTGCAACTCGTCTCAAAACAAACAAACAAACAAAAAAAAAAACCCCAAGAAACAAAGAGATAGGCTGGGGGTGTATACCCAAAGCTTTTGTCAGGGATTATGATGAGACCATAGTATGTGTGACCCTACCATCAGACACAAAATCACTTTATGGCATGCAATATGGTGGAACACAGGACAAACAGCCCAGGAGGTGGAGGCACTGGGCAAGGCAGTGCAGGCCCCACCCTGACCACAGTACTTGTTTTTGTTTTTCTTATTTACATGGATAGAAACACAAAGAGAAAATAATAAAAACACTTTGTAAGGCCCTGAAATGAGAAAGGCATGGTCTGTGGATCCCCAGGGGAGAGATAACCTCTCCTATCCCACTGTGTCACCCACTTGCCCCACACCCCAAATCACACTCTCATTTAAGGAAAGAAAGGCATACATGAGAATCTGAAGTTTCAAAATGTGTCAAAGAACTGAAGGTTGGGAAAAGTGTCTGGCTGCCCAGACTAGTAGAAAAGGAGAGAGGGATGGCACTCCGGGCCTTGAGGGCGGAAGAGCCTCGGCAGGCCTTACCTTCCACCCTGTAAGTGAAGCAACCACAATAAAACATGTTCCTGACACTTCCTTCACGGAGGAACCCATTTCTACCAGCAGCCCTGGCTGTCGAGCCTCCATCACTCCCACTATATTTCCTGTGGACATCTGAGCACTTGCCATTTCCCCCAGGGCACCTGTCATCTTGCTCTAACTCTGGGGACAGCTGTGAAATCATGAGATCTTCTCTTCTTGAAGTTATTTTAGTTCTTTCTAAGAATCATAACTTTCTATCAAAAAGGGTCACCTCAGAAACGATTAATTTCATTCTCCCTCATTTTACAGAAGAGGAAAGAAATCTCAGAGAGGTAGATGGCTGTCTCAAGGGCACACAGCTAGGGTATAGCAAAACTGGAGCCAGAACTCAGTTCTTTCATACCCTTGGGTCTGAGTTTTAGGAATGGCTATCGGTTATAGACACATGCTTACTTTACGCCTATGCATCTTTATTTTTCTCTCCATTCCTCTGATGTCCAAGAAGGAAAAACAC
This sequence comes from Galago senegalensis, assembly GCA_963575145.1. Taxonomy (NCBI): domain Eukaryota; kingdom Metazoa; phylum Chordata; class Mammalia; order Primates; family Galagidae; genus Galago; species Galago senegalensis. Next base: position 11,403 of record CAUYTI010009330.1, read on the forward strand.
CAACACCAGCAGCATCCACTCAGCACAGCCGCAGTAGGGTGGGGGTGGGGGGGCTGGCAGGGAGGGAAGGCCGGGGCTGCTTTCTCTAAGTCAGCAGCAGCTAGTGTGTGCACAGAGCTCTGGGCAACCTGTCTCTTCCCTGCCAATGAAGTGCGGAGAGCAGCATGGTTGGAGATGACATGAATCACAAGACGAGCCACTAGTTGGTTTTAAGTCCACATGCAAACCTGCACACACCTACACAGTAGGGATTGTGTTAAAAAGCTCATATTCCCCCATCAAAAAATTAGGCAGTGAATGAATATATTAAAATGACAAAATACAAATGACATCACACCTTTTACATATTCTACTTCTTGCTCAGATCTTACATACACCAATATTAAATGTGCCCTTCGCATAGCATGGAAAGAATGGGAAAGCCTAGAAAAGACATGCAGTGTATGGGCCTGTGTATGTGTTACGCCCTTTCCAAACAGCAGAACAAGCAGACCTGGGTTTCACACCAGGATGTGGGGAGGTTAGGTTACACCCCCCCAAACCAGAGGGCTGCAGGGTGGGGAAGGGGAGGCAGCTCACTCCACTGGACTATCACTGCAAACACTGACTGCCAGGGGGTGGGTCGTCCCTTCCCAGCCCAGGGGTCTGGGGGTAGGCAGTGTCAGGGGTCTCCCTCCTGCAGCAAGCAGTCAGCTGGCTTTGCAGAGGGCCAGGCAAACACAGGCGGGCGGTGAGCAACAGGTGCTTATCTCCGAACCCAGGCAGAGAGGGCCTGCTGTGACTGCCAGATCTGCCACTTCACCTGTGCACCAAGAGGCCCATTTTACACTTGTTCCAGGAAACAAAAGCTTGTAATTTACGGGTTTGCAATTATACCTATGGAAATCTAGGCATGTACCTACTTAAAATGTCAAGGCCCAGATTTAAAATAGCAATTGTCTAGACTTTGTTTAAAGAGGGGGATGGGAAAAGAAGAAAACTGTGTGTGATGAAAGCCAGGCAGACCAGACCACTGGTGCAGGGGTGGAGGCAGAGAGCCCCAACTCGGGTTCCACCTTGTGGTAATGAGAACTCAGATTAAGGATGATCAATCACAGAAGCTAGAGAAGCTTATTAACCACCACATGGGATCTTTGCTTCTGCATTAATCTCAAGCTTCTTGTTCTCTTACAGAGCAAGGGGAATAATTAGGGGCTTTGTTTCTCTGAGTGGTGGGGAGGCCTGGGGTAACTTAACGCTCTTTCACTGAATAATGTTTGCCTCTGCTCCTGCGCTTGAGATCAATCTTGCTCTCTAATTAAGGCCCTGAATATGAACAAGTACCAGGACTTGTTTCCCTTTTTCTTCTTCTAACTGGTAAATGTCCCTAATCATCCCATCTGATGGCCTCTTTTGGGGCCAGGTACCTCTCTAGGTGTCATCACTGAGAGCTCTAACCAGGGATTCTCCAACCCCACTGTCCTGCTTACCTGCAGCTGTTCCCCATCCTCTGTCTGGCCTGTTCATGCAGCTGCTCCAAAGAATGCCACCCTCAGCCAGCTTCTCTTCCCAAGGTGGAGTCCCTACCACCTCTTAACCTAATCCTGTGACTTCTACGTGCCCTACACATGCACCACTCCCAAGTCTTTTATCGCCACCACTGACCAAATCTTTCCAATGTCAGTGGATTAGAATCTCTCATGTCACTTGTAAATTCTAGAGGCTGCTCAAACCCAAACTCTCCTGAGAATCAATGGGTTCTCCTTTCAGTGGGCTTTTCCTATATCCCTTAATCTGTCACTAGCACTGGTGGCCACTGTGGGGCATAAATGAGAAATTTTGGCCTGGCCCTCAAGTCCTTTCTGGCTATCACAAGAGGAATAGTGTCCTACTGAGCTGACCCCAGAGCTCTGGGTCTGTCCCCTCCTCTGCATCTTCAAAGCATCTGCCTTGGTGAAGCCTCAGTTCCTTGTCACTTAGGACCCTGCAACACCCTCTGACTTAAACTCTGGGCCCCGACCCACCTTCTCTTTTGACCAGTGTCTTTCAACCATTTTTGTCTCACAGAATATTTGAACCTATATTTAAACTTCTGTGGCACACTTAAATTATGCTGATCAAAAAAAGGGTGAAAAATATATATATACTTACTGTACTTTGAATTTCTTCCGAAAATAACATAATCAGAATAATTTAATTAATGGTCTTTAAGATCCTCTCATGGCACACTGGTTGACTATCACTGCTCTAGGCCTTCCCACCCTCCAGTGTTTCCACGAGATAGCTCAGACACGTGGTTTTCCTACTTAAAAACTTTTGAGGTCCCAACTGCAGCCACATAAAGCCCTTCCTAAGCAGATAACCCTTATCCTACTGCTCATCCAACTGATTCTCATTCTCAGTCCCCGAACGGGCCCCTGCCCAGCCCTCCTGACAAGCCAGGTACTCTCATAGCCTCCTGTCCCTGTGCACAACTGTCCCTCATCCTGCCTGCACATCACGCTGTCTGTGTCTCCAGCATCCAATCCCCTCTGCTGGGCACGTCCTGTGCACCAGGCACTGCGCTCCAGACAGTGCAGGTGAGGGAATGGTGTTTAGTTCTCTTTGTGTGCATCAAGTACAATACAGAGCAGACAGATAGAATCAAATTCCATCACTGGGCTTGGAACTACAAGGATTAGGAAAAAAGTGTGCCTGGTCCTATGGAGGGAGCTGTCTACCACTTGCCTTGGAAGTCAGTGCATATTTCATGGGTGGCATGTGTTTGGTTTTGGGATATATGTCTCACCAGATAGAGAAAACAGGGAAAGGCTTTCAGATCAAGCAAAGGAAACTTCAAGGGTAACAGCAGAAGTCTGGAAGGATAAAGTGGGTGGACCTGATGGGCTCCTCCAGGTAATAAGGGCCCAAGGCCAGGCACGGTGGCTCATGCCTATAATCCTAGCACTCTGAGAGGCTGAGGTAGGTGGATTGCTTGTATTAATGAGTTTAAGACCAGCCTGAGCAAAATCAAGACCTCATCTTTACTAAAAATAGAAGAACTGAGGCAAGAGGATCTCTTGAGTCCAAGATTTGGAGGTTGCTGTGAGGTATGACACCACAGCACTCTACCCAGGGTGACAACCTGAGACTCTGTCTAGGAAAAAAAAAAAGAAAAATGAGGGCCCTAAACACACAAGCAAGATTTCGTATTTTACCTGGCAGGTTTTGTGGTGGGGAACCTTCTTCCTTTTTGAAGTTTCTTTCTGCAGGAGGAAGCTTCACAGCTTCTTGCCACCCCACACTCCTCTGGGGAGGAGTGATAGCTTAAAACACTAAGGACCCTGACACAAGGAAGCTGGAGTTTCCTGAAAAAATGTATTCTCAATAATGAAGATGCTACTCTGTGATCTTCCATATCTCCCACCCTGCTTATCTCTTATTTTGAACTCAGGTGGGGAAAAAGATTATTGTACCTTTGCCAGTCTTTAACCAGATGGACTGATTCTAACCATGGGAAAGAGATTTAGGTCTGAGTTTTGGCAGCAATGTGGACAATGGATTTGAAGGCAGAAGGCAAAGAAATGGGTGTCCAGTCAGCTGCAGAGGCAGTGGGAATAGAGAGGGCGTGGGATTGAGTTACATTGTTGAATGAATAGATCCTGGGGCCTTGCTGATGTGAAGTGATGGGGAGAGGAAGCAGTCTCAAGGTTGGGGCCCAGATGGCTGACTGGCAGCTCACCGTGACCCCTCAGATACCTCCCACCCCAGCCTGGCTGGTGTGTTCTCGCAGGCCCTTTAGCCTCATGCACATGTGTCTTTTTCTGTATTTATCACACACTAACATACAGAGTTTGCATGTCTAATTGGAGACGCTTGGAGGGCAGCCACTCTTTCACCAGACTTTGAGTCCTGGCTCTGCCTCTTGCTGCTAATGTGAGGTTGGGCAAGTGGCTGAACCACTCTGTGCCTTCCTTTACCCTCAAAGTGTAAAGCTCAAACATGCAATTCATCCACAGCCCTTAGGACAGTGTCTGGCACAGTGTAACCACTGATAAATCCTGTCCTCACCAGCATGGAGCTGTGTGACTGCAGCACCAGGTGCAGCATGGGGAGTGGGGGGCACCATGAGTGTCTGTGAATGACTATGGGTCAAAAGGTACCACACCGAGTGGATCGGAGATGATGGCAGCATAAAAAATAGTCTGTGTCCTCAACAGGTTACAATCACACAGAGACAAAGGCAAAGTAAAACTCACCCACCTAAGGGAGGCATATGCTAAGTGTCAAGTAAGTAACAGAGAGACAAAGTCTCTAAAACTTGAGAGACTAAAGGGGTCCCTGAAGGCTGGGTGACTGCGATGGTTTCAGCATCTCCACTGAAATGCATATGGAAACTTAACAGTATGGAAAATGGAGCCTTTAAGACACTGATTTTCAACCTTTTTTTAATCTCACAGCACACTTGAACCTATAGTTAAACTTCTACAGCACACTGATCAAAAAAAAAAAAAAAAAAAAGAGAGAGAAAGAATATGCTTACTGTGCTTTGAACTTCTTTTCAGGGCCCATCTAAGATCCTCTCACAGAACACCAGGGTGCTGTGCCACCCCCGTTGAGAATCAATGCCCTAAGAGGCGATTAAGTCATGAGACCTCCTCATAAGTGGATGAAGGTCCTCCCCCATCTCATGTGTTCACTCCTGCTTTTTGCCCTTCTATCATGGGATGACCCTCACCAGATGCAAGGGCATGCTTTTGGATTTCCCAAGCTCCAAAACCATGAGCTGAATAAACTTCTGTTCTTTACAAATTACCCACTCTGTAAAAGCAGCAGAAAATCGACTAAGATAGAAAGTTGGTACTAAGGAGTGGGGCTGTTGCTATACCAAATACCTGACAACGTGGAAGCAGCTTTAGAACTGGGTGATGGGAAGAGGCTGGAAGAATCTGGGTGAGCGGCCTAGGAGAAGTCTGCATTACTGTGAATCGAGCATTGTGGGCAATTCTGGTGAGGGCTAAGGAGAGAGGAACTGCAGGGAAAGTCTGGAACTTCTGCTCACGACCAGAATGCTGGCAGAAATATAGACAGGAAAGGCCATTCTGAGGAGGTCCAGATGGAAATAAGGAATGAGGCACTGGAAACTGGAACCAAGGCCAGGCTTGTTATAAAGTAGCAAAGACCTTAGCTGAATTGTGTCTGTGCCCAAGGGCTTTATGAAAGGCAAAACGTAAGAGCAACGAACCAGGATATCTGGTGGAAGAAATATCCAGGCAGCAAAGCGTTCAGCTGGTTGTGTGGCCACTTTGAGAGTATAAAGTAAGATGCGAAAGTGAAGAAATGACTTAAAGATGGAATTGATAATTAAAAAGGAGCAGAGGGCTCAGCGCCTGCAACTCATTGGTTATGTGCTCATGTGCTGGCCACATGAATCAGAGCTGGTGAGTTTGAACCTGGCCCAGGCCTGCTGAACAACAATGACAACAACAACAACAAAAAAAAATAGCTGGGTGTTGCGGCAGGCACCTGTAGTCCCAGCTACTTGGGAGGCTGCAGCAAGAAAATCACTTAAGCCCAAGAGTTTGAGGTTGCTGTGAGCTATGACACCATGGTACTCTACTGAGGGTGACATAGTGAGACTCCTTCTCAATTAATCAATCAATCAATAAAAATAAAAATAAATGAAAATAAAAAGAAGCAGACCAGAAAGATTTGGAAAATTCCCAGTTTGGTTATGTAAAGAGTGAAAAGCATATTTGCAAGCAGTGTGGCCAAGTGACAGTTTGTTAAGGAGATTCCCATGGCTAGAAAGAAACCAGGTGCTAGTCAACTAGACAGTGGGAAAGACAAATATTTCAGAGATCTTGCAGGCTGCCCCTCTTGTCACAGTCCCAGAGCTCTAGGAGGATAGGTAGTTTCAAGGACAGGCCTGGGATGCCCTTCACAGGCTCAGTGCCCAGGGACTCCACTTCTCACGTGCCAGCTTAGTGCTCCTTAGCTGCCCCAGTCAGGGCTCAAGTGGGCCCAATGTGGCTCAGGCTGCCCTTTTGGAGATACAAGCTGTAAGCCTTGACAGTGTCCACGTGGTACTAATTTTGCAGGTACAGAAAATGCCAAGAGCAACGGTGTACAGCCTCCTCCACCTAGATGTCAAAGGAAACCACAGACCACTGAAAGCCTAGTGGAAACCTGCCAGAGGGACACCACTGGCTGGAGATGTAGAAGTGGGGCTACCCCTGAGAGCACACAAGTGCAGGGCCACCAGCACGCAACTCCGGCCTGGGAGAGCTGAAGAGCAGACTGAGCCCAGTGAAGCCGGAGGAGGGCCCATCTCCCACCCCAGCGTGTCCAGGATGCAGCACATGGAGCCAGAGGAAATTCTTCTCCAGCTTTAAGATTTAATGTTTTCCCTGCTGGGTTCTGGACCTACGTGGAACCCATTACCCCTTTCTTCTTGTCTAGTCCTCTCTTTTGCGATGGGAATGGCTGTCCCACCATTGTACACTGGGAGTAAATAACTTGTTTTGACTGCACAAGCTCTCAGCTGGATGGAATCTGCCTCAGGATGAGTCTCACCCATATCTGATTTAGATAATATTCTGGGCTTTGAACTTCTGTGTAGACCGTGGAGTGAATTAAGACTTTTGGGGCTACTAGGATGGAAGGAATACATTTTGTGTGTGGGAAGGATATGAGTTTTGGGGTACCAGGGATGGAATGCCATGGTTTGAATGTTCACACCAAAACTCATGTTGAAATTTAATTGTCAATATAATGGTATTAGTAGGTGGGGCCTAAGAGGTGATTAGGTGGCAAGGAGTCTGCCTTCATAAACAGATTGATGCCAGTATCACAGGAACGGGTTAGTTATCACAGAAGTGAGTTCCTGATAAAAAGAATGAGTCTGGGCTAGGCGTGGTGGCTGACAAGTGTAATCCTAGCACTCTGGGAGGCCAAGGCTAGTGGATCGTTTGAGCTCAGGAATTCAAAACCAGCCTAAGCAAAATCGAGACCCTGTCTCCACTAAAAATAGAAAAACAAGCTGGTAGGCGCCTGTAGTCCCAGCTACTCAGGAAGCTGAGCCAAGAGGATCATTTGAGCTCAGAAGTTTAAGGCTGCTGTGAGCTAAGATGCCATAGGATGAGTCTGGCCCACTTCCCTGTCTCCTGCTCACTTCTACCTTCTGTCCTTCTGCCATTGGAATGATGCTTGCCAGGTGCTGGTGCCATGCTCTTAAGATGTCCTGTCTCCAGAACCCTGAGCTTAATAAACTTTTCTTTATAAATTATTCAGTCTGTGGTATGCTGTTATAGCAACAGAAAATAGCCTAAAGCAGTGACTGGAGAGGGCTTCCTTAATTCATGGCCTGAGAAGACCTTTCTGGCGACTAATGGGTCAGGGCCAGTGGCAGGCAGGTGGTTGAGAGGCCTGCCTGTCTCACTGTCCCCAAAGTGAGGACAGATCCAAAGCTTTCCATGCAGTCAGCTCCTGTTACAATTCAGACTTGAGGAGTACAGGCCAGAGAGAAACTTGAGAAGAGTAGTGTGAAAACCTCTGGGCACATCTGACATGCTCCCCTAACCTTACATCTGGTCTCCCTGGGATGGAAAAATATATTTGCGCTTTAATTCTATACTTTAAATACAAAGGAGATCCTTATTCTTCTTTATTGTTCAAGATGAAACAGGACAGAATAGGCTCCCAGTACCTGGTACACTTTGGATTTCCAACAAGTAGCCCTAAAAATAGGTACCGTGAAAGGCAATAAAAGATCCTAAAAATACAAAGTTTAGTTTTGCCAACAAAAAGGACAAGAAAAAACAATTTAAACCTGAATCTGATCAAGCCTCTAGATCCAATTACTGACTTACAGAAAATACACAGAACAAAGAAATATGAAATTACAAGACAGGATAAAATCAGTAAAATCCAGATTGTGGGAAAATCCCTCGGACAAAAGAGCTGCTTTCTTAAATAAACTGCAAAAGGGAGAGAGCTAGAGTTACAGAGAAAACCTACAGAGTAAGAGACTTAAAAGGAGCACCAAGAAGTCATAACAAGAGAATGCTGATTCTAATACACTGTTTAAAAATTACAAAATTTAAGAAAAAAAATTAGTAATTTGAACACTAATTACATACTTGGTAATCTTAGGGTCTTCAGATATGATAATGAATACTATGGTGGTTCCATTAAACAAACAAAAAAAACATTCTTATTTCCTTTTAGACATCTATCCTGAAATATTAAAGGTGGATGTGCTTCAAAATAATTCAAGGTAGGGATCGTGGGTACAGCACAAAAGGAAACAAGACTGGCCGTGAGTCAGTAATTGTTGTAACTAGAAGACAATCACATGAGGGGGACATCTGTTCTTTTTCCTTATAGATATGTTGGCAATTTTCTATGATTACTAAAAAAAAAAAAAGGCCAAATTAATTTTCTAGATCAAGTGAAGAACCTTAAGCTTAAATATTAAAATAATAACTTCTCTCTAAAATAATCACTTCAAACGAATGAAGAATGGCAGACACAAAATGTAAGCAGGGTAAGTAAGATCTCTCCTCATTTTATAGGTGAGGGAAAAGTCTCAGGGCAAGAAAGCAGGAAGTGTGGGCCGACTCCACCTGGGCTCTTCCCATCAGAGCCAAAGCTCATCCTACCCAGGTTTGGCTTTGAAGGTGGGCTCGTGGCAGGGCAGAACTTGTATGATCTGCTAACTTTCCACATCTTTAATCACCTGTAAACTACTTGTATGATGTGCTAACCTTCCACAACATCTTTAATCACCTATAAACTACACTATGTCATTTTGTATCTTAATCTAGTGCAGTGATGTGTATGGTAAAGTATATAAAGCATGACGATGAGAAGAAGCAAAGGCATGGTGCACAAGAGAGATTTTTTTCTGTTTTGTTTTGTTTTTTAAAGAGTTACCATGGGAGTTTACTTAATACTTGGGGTAAAAATGTAATGACTTACCACACACAGAAGCCAAAGCACAACATAGAGTATTTGGGTCTTAGAGAAAAGATCTTGTCCAAATTTTATGCAAACAATAGCTTCCAGGAAACCAATGACCCTAATGAGAAAATAAGAGGTTAAATATTAATTTATCTTTCTAAAGCATACACATTATCAACAATGTACATGATTGAATCACAAAGCTCAAGTAGTTATAAGATTTCCGCCCAATAGTACTGGCAGGTATCCCACAAAATGACACTGTTCTAACCCACTGCACTTTCTTCAAAAATAATAAAATATCTTTTACCTCTTCTTTCCTTCCAGACCAAAATCTTGACTTGAAAACTTTAATAGCTAGAGGCAGCACCTGGTATCATTCACCTTAAAGCCCTATCATGGCCTGGGGAGGACCACCACATTACCTCTGTGGGAACCCTCTCTAGCACAGGCAACCTATTTTCGGTGGGTTGGTCCTGTGGTCAAACTCTTGCAAACTTTCTTTCTTTCTTTTTTTTTTTTTTAATTGAGACAGAGTCTCACTTTGTGGCCCTCAGTAGAGTGCCATGACATCATAGCTCACAACAACCTCTAACTCTTGGATTTAAGTGATTCTCTTGCTTCACCAAATAGCTGGGACTAGAGGCACCTGCCACAAAGCCTGGCTTTTTTTTTTTTTTTTTTTGGAGAGACAGGATCTCACTCTGGCTCAGGCCAGTCTCAAACTTCTGAGCTCAGGGCACTCCACCAGCCTCAGCCTCTTAGAGTGCTAGGATTACAGGCGTGAGCCACTACTCCTGGCCTCTTTCAAACTTTCTATTGGAAAGTTCTTCCATCTTGTGCTGGTGTCTGCCTCCTTATACCTTCTATCCACAGGTTCAGAGAATGCCCTCAGCTGCCACACGGTGAGTCTGAGCTTTCCCAGACATCTTTTAGTAACTTGAAGGCACCAATCACAATCCCTCTCAGCCTTCTAAGAATTTCCAAATTATCCTGTTTTTGCTGACAATATAAGGCCTTAATACTCTCTTGAATTGTGAGCAATTTTGTTAAAAACATGTATACACACATGTACTTTGTTTTCCTTTAATTAAAACATTAGGTGTTCCTTGCTTGAGGTGTAATCTGGATTACAGTCAGGGCCTGGTGTATCCTCAAAGGTATTTTCTAAAAAGGCGAGGAATGGCCAAGAAGGTCCTCTGGTTTCCCACTTACTGACAGACACAAATGTCACTGCCATCATCAAATGTATGGATGGCTCCAAACAACTGAATGTCTGGAGTTAGAACCACCTCAGCAAAGGAAAACAATCAACAGAAAGTCTCTTTAATGTGTCTTTAGAGATTGTGGGGCTGACTCTTCTCCCAGGGGAATCCAACTTTTTGGCTTCTTTGGGCTACTATGGAAAAAGAGTTATCTTGGGTCACACATTAAATACACAAACACTAACTAAAAAAAGAAAAAAAAGGTCTGTGCATAATTATTGTGATATTGGCCACCACAGATAATCAAAAAAACCTTCACAAATCTGCATGCACCCCACAGGCTGGATACCCCGGTGCCTAGTCCTACCCAAACAAGGTTTAAGTGCGGTTGGCTTGAATCCTTAAAGACTGTTGCCCCTCCCTCCCACAACAAAGCATGTCCTGTGTGAGAAGGCCTCACTTTAGCTGAGGAACACAGAAGCCTTTCTCCACTGCAATCCTGAAGTCTAGTCTGGGACCTGGCACCAGATGGCAATTAAACTTTAGCTATTTCTGCGGATTGCAAACTAATACAGCCTCTTTGGAAAGAAGTATGGAGAATCCTCAAAGAACTCAAACAAGACCTCCCATTTGATCCTGCAATCCCATTTCTAGGCATCTACCCAGAAGAAAAAAATCATTTTATCATAAGGACATTTGCACTAGACTATTGATCACAGCACAATTTACAATCACAAAGTTGTGGAAACAACTTAAATGACTATCAACCCAGGAAGGGATTAACAAGCTGTGGTATATGTACACCATGGAATACTATTCAGCCATTAAAAAAGATGAAGACTGGCTTGGCAGCTGTAGCTCAGCAGCTGGGGGCCAGCCACATACACCAGAGCTGGAGGGTTTGAATCCAGCCCTGGCCTGCCAAACAATAATGACAACTATGACCAAAAAATAGCCAGGTGTTGTGGTGGGCGCTTGTAGTCCCAGCTACTTGGGAGGCTAAGACAAGAGAATTGCTTAAGCTCAAGACTTGGAGATTGCTGTGAGCTGTGACGCCATGGCACTCTACCCAGAGTGACAGCTTGAAACTCTGTCTCAAAAAAATAAATAAATAAATAAAAATAAAAGAAAAGAAAAAGAAAAAGATGGAGACTTTACATCTTTTGTATTAACCTGGATGGCTGAAACACCTTCTTAGTAAAGTATCCCGAGAATAGAGGAGCAAGAATCCAACATACTCAACACTAATACGAAGGCAAT
>CAUYTI010009332.1:0-14264 GCA_963575145.1 Galago senegalensis
ACAGGCGCCCGCCACAACGCCTGGCTATTTTTTGGTTGCAGCCGTCATTGTTGTTTGGCGGGTCCGGGCTGGGGATTTGAACCCGCCACCTTAGCTGTACGTGGCTGGCGCCTTAGCCGGTTGAGCTATAGGCGCCGAGCCAGGAAGTGACTTTTAGACTTAGCCCTAAGCCATATTAAGAAGCTGGCCTGTGGGCAGTGCAGTGGCTCATGCCTATAATCCTAGCACTCTGGGAGTGCAAGACAGGTGGTAATTACTAGAGTTCAAGAGTTGGAGACTAGCCTGAGCAAGAGCAAGACCCCGTCTCTAAAAACTAGCTGGGTGTTGTGATGGGTTCCTATAGTCCCAGCTACTCAGGAGGTTTTAGACAAGAAGATCACTTGAGCCCAGGAGTTTGAGGTGAGCTATGACACTACAGCACTCTACTGAGGGTGACAAAGTGAGACTCTGTCTCAAAAAAAAAAAAAAAATAGGGTAGGCATGGTGGTTCACAACTACAATCCCAGCACTTTGGGAGGTCAAGGTGGGAGGATCACTTGAACCCAGGAGTTTGAGACACAAGACCCTATCTCTACAAAAAAATTTTAAAACGTGGCTGGGTGCCCATAGTTCAGTTGTTAGGGCGCCGGCCACATGCACCAGAGCTGGTGGGTTCAAACCCGGTCCAGGACTGCTAAATAACAACAACAACAACAAAACAGTTGGGTGTTGTGGTGGGGGCCTGTAGTCCCAGCTACTAGGGAAGCTGAGGCAAAAGAATCCTTGAGCCCAAGAGTTTTAGGTTGCTATGAGCTATGCCACAGCACTCTACAGAGGGAGACAAGACTCTGTCTCCAAAAAAAAAGGGGGAGCGGCGCCTGTGGCTCCAAGGAGTAGGGTGCTAGTCCCATATGCCAGAGATGGCAGGTTCAAACCCAGCCCTATCCAAAAACTGGAAAAAAAATTTTTTTTAAATTAGCCAGGCATGGTGGCATGTGCCTGTAGTCCCGGCAACTCAGGTGGCTGAGGCAGAGGGTCAATTGAGCCCAGTGTCTGAAGTTATGGTAAGTTGATGCCACTGCACTCTAGTCTGGGCAACAAAGCAAGACCCTATCTCTAAAAATAAACAAAAGGCAGCAGCAGTAGCAGCCACCATACAGTGTTATCCAGGTAAAGAAGGGGTTAGGAGGATGAGATTAAGGTTAAGGAGGCTGTGCAGTTGGAGGGAGGGAAGAGAGGTGAAGAGGGTAGGAGGTGAAGTTGCAGGGTGGTGGGGGCCAGACTTCTGTAGGACAAGAGAGGAATAACCCATCCCAGAACCCCTGAGGCAGCAGCAGGATTTTCATGCTAAAAATAGGACAGTCACAGGCAAACCAAGGTGATTGGCCACCTTAGGTAGCAATTTGGGCTCTTTCTGTTTTCTTTTTCCCCCTCCCTTCCTTAACATCCTTACTGAGACATAACTCATAACTGAGACAGACTCCTAAAGTAGGAGTCTGGTATATTCTAGTTCCCACTGTAGTATATTCTGAGTTGTGCATTCATCATCACCACCTATTTTATGACATTTCCATGACTTTAGGGTGTTGGGTTAGGGTCCAAAAGAATAATTTGATTTTGGGGGGTGGTGGTAGGTGGTTCTTTTTTTGAGGCAGTCTTACTCTGCTGCCCAGGCTAGAGTGTTGTGGCCTCAGCCTAGCTCAGAGCAACCTCACACTCCTGGGCTTAAGGAATACTCCTGCCTCAGCCTCTCAAGTAGCTGGGACTGCAGATACCCACAATGCCCAGCTAGTTTTTCTACTCTTAGTAGAGACAGAGTCTCACTCTTTTTTAGGCTGGTTTCAAACTTCTGAGCTGACGGGATCCTCCTGCCTCAGCTTCCCAGAGTGCTAGGATTATATGCATGAGCCCAAATGAAGAATTTTGAACAGGTGAAAGTAGGGTCCTCTCCATATCCTGGGGGGAGTGGAGTCAATAGGGCCTGCCATCCCCACCCTGTGCCCTGCTATTCTCAGTGGGGGTGACCAGTGTCTTCCAGCATTATGTTCCCCACTCCCCAGCACCCCCACCCCCCAAAAATATGATGCCCTAATCTCCAGTGTCTCAGAATGTGGCCTTATGTGGAAATAGGGTCATTATAAATATTAGTTAAAACAAGGTCATAGTAGGATGGGTCCTTAATCCTAGATGACTGGTGTCCTTATGAAGTCACCATGTCTGCCTCATTCTGTGTAGGTGAGGGGGAAAGTAGCCATATGAAGACAGGGACACAAATGGAGCATGTCATGTGAACACAGAAGCAGAGACTAAAGGGCTATAATGACAAGTCCAGGAAATCTGAAGATGACCACCAACAGCCAGAGGCAGAGAAGGACCCTAAACCTACAGAGTCTCTGCAAACACCTTTAGTTTGAGCTTCCAGCCTCCAAGAACTTTGACATGATGCATTTCTGTCGCTTAAAAAAGCCATGCAGGTGGTGCCTGCAGGTCAAGCGGCTAAGGTGCCAGCCACATACACTAGAGCTGGTGGGTTCAAATCCAGCCTGGGCCTGCCAAACAATGACAACTACAACCAAAAAATAGCTGGGTGTTGTGGCGGGCGCCTGTAGTCCCAGCTACTTGGGAGGCTGAGGCAAGAGAATCGCTTAAGCCCAGGAGTTTGAGGTTGCTATGAGCTGTGACACCACAGCACTCTACCCAGGGTGATAGCTTAAGACTGTCTCAAAAAAAAAAAAAAAAGCCAGGTAGTTTGTGGTACTTTGTTCCAGCAGCACCAGAAAATGGAAACATCTGATGAGGAAAAGGACATCTCCTTGACATGGAGGGAGAGGGTATGAACTTGGGTCTTTGTGGGGTAGAGAAGCCTCGGCAGGGCTGGTGAGGATGCAGCCTAACCAGTTTATTAGAACCTTCTGACTGGTTTCAAGGAAGAAATCTTGAGCGGATAGGACCTCCTGTGGCATTCTCTCCTAGGCACTGAAGGAAAGCCACAGCAGCTCAGGGGAGGGGACAAGGCCCTCCTCTCTTCCCTCCCCAGGAGTCTCAACTCTTGTTCCCACACAGGGCTGGGGTGATGATCAGAGATAGCTCAACTTGGTATTTGGGTGGCTCAGAAACAGAGATCTTGGAATTTCTCATCTTAGGGCCTGGAGTGGACAACTAGACCCAGGGACAGTGAGTAGAGGGAAGGGTGGCAGGGAAACACCTTGAATTGCTGCCAAGACAGAGCTGGTGCTAGGATCGACCAGTGGTGACCCCCAGAGTGTGAGGGAGGGAGGGATCCCAGGCCTGATCTTCCTTTCCCCCTGCCCACTGCAGGTGGCAAGTACCCTTCCAGTAGGAGGCCACAGGAACGGGGTGGGAGGGGACCCAGGTAGCTGGGATGGGGGCACCCTGCACTGGTCCCCCCGGTGAACTGCAGAACCCACCCAAACTGGCCACTGCTCTACCCTGCTGGCTATCTTTTCCAACCATAGGGACATTGCTCTGGCTTCCTCTGACAACCCACCTGAGAGTTATTGAGGCCTTCTCATTGCTGCTAGGCCCAGCAAGGTCCAAAGGTCACCCTGCCCCACTACCCCCACACCAGATCTAGCAAAACTGTGGCCAAACAATTATCTGGATCATCTTTATGGGGCTTAAGCTTGGGTGGGAGCAGATGGAGCATGAGCTGGGGATTTGGGGTGGGGGATGGATCCACACCCCCACATCCTGGTCATTTAAAAGGCCCTCTGTGGCACAAGGCCGGGACAGAGGCCAGCAGGAAAGTAGACAAACTCCAAAGGCAATGATGGAACAAGAAGAGAAGGCAGAGGAGGGGGGCTCGGCCCTCTTTACCAAGGTAAGAGGGCCCTGCCCCATCCCTAGCTCTTCGAGGTACCAGAGCCCATGATTGACAAGATGAATGTTTGTAGGGCACCTAATTAGCAAGCCAGTCTCCTAGGACCTCCTGACCCAGTTGCCACCATAACAAGGTGCTGGTAGGCTTGAGTGTCTACGTGGCCAGCCCTGGCCCCAGGGTTGAGGATAGGGCTCTAGGTGCTGACTCTGGAGGATGAAGGATGCTGAGACTTGGGGAGGCCTCTGGCCATTTCTCTGATGCGTGTCCCCACTCCCAGGCCACTTGCCCAGCAGGCCCCAATATAGAACAGCAGGATGCTGGCCCCACAGCTTGTCCTGTGGGGCTGTACCACGTGAGGTGGCACGGCTGGCCAGAGCCTGGGGGGGAGGGGACTGGGAAGGAGACTCATGCCTCATTTGGAGCAGCTCTGCTGAGCAGATTGGCAGCAGCAGACACCATGGTGAGAGCTCAGGGGCCAGATGGAGACTGGCAGGCTGGGAGGGGAGTGGAGGGGGCCTCAAGCTGAAGGGCCAACTAGACTAAGTAAGTCTGTCCCCAGGAAGGTTCCCCGGACCAGGAGGGCTTCTTCAACCTGCTGAGCCACGTGCAAGGTGACCGGATTGAGGCACAGCGCTGTTCACTACAGGCCGGGCCAGGCCAGACCACCGAGAACCGTGAGGGTGGGCATGAGGGTGCTGTCCAGGGCAGCAGGGCAGAAGTGCTGGGGTACAGGGTGAGGGCCTGTCTGGCGGACCCCTGCAGGCACAGGGTGAGGGAGGTGATATGCATCCTGGAGGACATGAGTGGAGGTGAAGGGGTGGGGATGGGGGCCCCAGGTGGGCTGTGTTTTCTCATGTCTGCATATGTGTCCACCACGTGCCTCTGCTCCATGCAGAGAGTGGCCCCACACCTGAGATGGACAGCCTCATGGACATGCTGGCCAGTACTCAGGGTCGCCGCATGGATGACCAGCGTGTAACAGTCAGCAACCTGCCTGGCTTCCAGCCACTGGGCCCCAAGGTAGGTGATGTTCTGCCACTCCTGAGCATGATCTACCAGACCATGCTCTAATCCCACCTCCCATCCCAGCCAGGAGTAAATGGAGCCCGCCATTTCTGTCCATCACCTACCCACACTTTGGATGGGAGGGGCCCGAGGTCACACAGGGGCCACGCCAGTCTCAGAGCTGAGGCTGGAATGCATGACTCCTGCCAACATTTTGGGAAGATGGAAGGGAGAGAATAGCACCCATTCCTGGGAAGATACACCCAGAGAGGAGACATGAGCTCACAAATGAGATGAACACATTTGCATCCTCATACGTACTAATGTCACACATACTCATACGCAGCTTGGGTTCTGATCAAGACTCCAACAAAAGCTCCAAGGCTCACATCCTTGGATCTCACATCCAAATGTCATCCAAAATAGTGGGTAATGAAAGTTAGCAGACAAATGTGGGGCATGGGTCCACATCTGTACCCTCTCTGTAACATGTCACCCCTGGCCTGGCTGACTCCTCTCAACGTTCACAGGATGGAGTGCAGAAACGAGCTGGGACTCTCAGCCCCCAACCCCTGCTCACTCCTCAGGACCCAAACACTCTCAGCTTCCGTCGTAACAGCAGCCCCCAGCCCCAGACACAAGCCCCCTGAGGGCCTGAGCCATTCTGGGCCCCATGAGGCCCCTGAATGCAGACAATAAAACTTTTCCATGAGTAAAAAGAAACTGAGTATGTGTTATTTCATGGGGAATGGAAGGGAGCTAGGTCTCAAGCACTTGGAGGGCTCAGGAGTTCTGCTGGACAGTGTGAAGGAGCTTCTCCTCCTGCTGCTTCCGTATCCTCTCTTTGAATTCTTCTATTTCTTGATGCTGGTAGTGAGGAAGGGGGTGGGAAAGGAAGGAAGGAGGGGGCACACACCTCAGGGACTGGACCCCCCACCACCCTGGCCCTTATTCCCCAAGGACGTAGCTTCTGAGTTGTGTCTACACTGGAAGCATTATGCTAAGGCCTATGCTCAGTTCCCTATTCATGGCTAAGGGTAAAAGTTTCATTTGAAATTCCCTGCAGCCACAGGAATCCAGCTGCCTCCATTCAGCTAGTGGGAAGAAAAGTATATCACTTACCTGGCCCTCCTTCTCAGGTGGCCACAGCTCCCTCTGTGGAAACAAAGTCACAGCTGGGGGAATGAGCCAGGAGCCTCCAGAGCCCCACACTCAGGACCAGGATCAGCTCATGGGAGGCAGACATTGGTACTCAGCAGATTGTTTCCCTACCCCTTACCCCTCTCCCTGGAATGAACCTGTGAACACTCTTTATACCCACCTTGCGCAGTATGACGTAGTCCTCAAACCACTCAGCCTGATTGGAAATCCAGAACATAGTCACAGGGAAAGTGAGGTAGAGTGCCATCTGGAAAGGCAGAGAGGATAGGTGAACAGAGCCAGGGATTACCCCAACACCAGCAATGTGCAGAGACTGCTCATTGCTTGGGGGGAACTCATCCTCCTGGAGACCCCGAGAACACCCCAGAACTCCCACTAAGGGTACAGAGGCGCATACCTTAAAACCTAGCTTTCCAAATCCAGGAGGTCTTATTCCTGAAAGCCCCTTGGAACTGGGAGTCTCTCTCAAGGAAAGACACACATATACAGCACACCCTAGCAGCACAAGAACACCTACCACAATTAAGACGCTTCCTCGAGACCTTATTACCCACCTCCCATAACCAGATCCCCCCACAAACCCAGGAGGTCTTATTCTTCAAGTCTACTCCCCTAAGTCCTGGAGACTTCCTGTCTAAGACACCCACCCACACACACACACACTATGCACTGGAGAGCTTCCCCAGGATCGGAAGGCTTTCTTCTTAGAGCTCCTCGTCGGCTCACCTTCTCAGGGGCCCTTCTTCAGTCCCTGAGCACCCAAACCCAGAAACTTCACTCCGAGACCTCCCAACGCAAAACCCCTTCTCTGGGTTTCCAACTGGAAAGGTCCCTCTCAAATATCAAAAGTTTTCTACCAGGGACGCCCTTCTCTTTAGAGTTCCCCGCTATTCACAGTCTCTTCCTCAGATCCACGAAGATACCCCGTCCAGCCTCCCAACGCACGCATTCCTGGGTTCACTGACCCGAAATACCTCCAGTTTCACACCCATCTTGTTTCTCCAAGTCTACAAAGCCACTTCCGCCCAAAGTCGGCCCTCCAGCAAGACAGCAGCTCATTGGTGTTTCGCGGAATCCATCGCTAATGCTGATTGGTCAATGACCTCCAGGATGACATAATCTTCCGTCGCCTGTTCCTTGCTTCCGTTTGCAGGGGACATCTGAAAGAGTCAGTAGCGTGGGCCGCGCAGTAGGAAGAATTCAGCCAATAAGAAACAACTATGGCCGGAGAGGCGGGCCTTTATTACTAGTCATCATAATTCCGCGACACTCGCCTATACTCCGAGAGCCACAAAAATGGTGGTGATGGCGCGGTTCTCGCGTGCCGAGCGGCCGGACCTTGTCTTCGTGAGTCTATGGCGGGGCTGGGAGTGGCCTATGTGAAGGCTTTGAAACCTGGAAGCAGCATGGGATCGTAGCCAGGTCATCTAGGTTATTTAGGTTACAACTCTGCCAGGCCAAGGAGTGGGGAACTCTTAACTGGCCAGAAGCTGGATCATGATGTCCGCTCTTGGGTGGCCAGGGGTAAAGATCTGGTGTCGCATCTGACGGACTGAGTAAAGAGCTGCTGTCGAGGTTAAGAACAGAGTTAAAGGCATGGTAGCTGGTATGTTACTTTCCTTCTGAGATAAAGGCCTGTTTTCGAAGTTCTGGGGCAGAATTGAGCTAGATTCTGGCCAATGGGATCCTGATAGGCCAGTGGCTTGTTATCTGGACCTGAGAGCCCTGGTAACTGAGGTAAAGTTCTGGTCATGTGGGCCTAAGGTGGAGATGGGTTAGGTGGTGTTATTGAGAGCCCAAGGGGCCAAAGGCCTAGTGTCTAGGAAGAGGCTTTTTTTTTTTTTTTTGAGACCAAGTCTCAAGCTGTCGCCCTGGGTAGAGAGTGCCATGGCATCACAGCTTACAGCAACCTCCAACTCTTGGCCTTCAGCGATTCTCTTGCCTCAGCCTCCCAAGTAGCTGGGACTACGGGTGCCCGCCACAACACCCGGTTATTTTTTGGTTGTAGTTGTCGTTGTTTGGCATGGCCGGGACTGGATTCCAACCCCCAGCTCCAGTATATGTGGCTGGAGCCCTACCTGCTTGAACTACAGGTTCCGAAACTCCTTTGAAGCCCAGTGAAGCCCAGTTCCTAACAGGCCATGGACCAGTATCAATCCTTGACCTGGGGGCTGGGGATTACAGATGTAATAATCAGGTGGTACAGACTCATGTCTGGCCTGGAACTGTAATGATGACTGAGAAGTCTGATGATCAGGGTATGATTGTAGGCAGTTGCATTCTGAGGGGTAAAGGTCTGACGTGGTGTCTTGGTGTTTGGTGACACTGCTTCCATGTTGGGGAGTGCAATGTGGGATCCAGGCAGAAGTCTGGAGTTTGGGCCAGAGTCAAAGTAGCGGGATAGTGCTGCCCTTAGGCTCTGAGCCTAGGTTTCTCTTCTCTCCCATTCCTTGGTACCTGCAGGAGGAAGAGGACCTCCCCTATGAGGAGGAAATCATGCGGAACCAGTTCTCTGTCAAATGCTGGCTCCGCTACATCGAATTCAAACAGGGTGCCCCAAAGCCTAGGCTCAATCAGCTGTATGAGCGGGCACTCAAGCTCCTGCCTTGCAGGTAGGAACCGTTCCAGCTGCCCTATCTACTAGAGGACAAGGCAAATGGTTCTGGGGGGTTCATTAAGCTGACCAATCAGTGTCTGTTCTGTCCTATTCCCTAGCTATAAACTTTGGTACCGCTACCTGAAGGCACGCCGGGCACAGGTGAAGCATCGCTGTGTGACTGACCCTGCCTATGAAGATGTCAACAACTGCCACGAGAGGGCCTTTGTGTTCATGCACAAGGTGGAGGCTGGGTGAGGGGATGAGAGGGGAAATGGGGCTCAGTCCACAGAGGTGGGCCAGACCAGGGGGCCTAGACAAGCATGGGAAGGGTAGGAGTTAGGGGTTCCAGGTCCTCTTTTAACCGGAAGTCCCAGGAGTGGCTCATCAGTGGGACATCTAATATCTGTGTCTGGGCCATGGAGCCCACAATTCAGACCTAGCTGCCTCTCGCCATACTTCTAGATGCCCCGTCTGTGGCTCGATTATTGCCAGTTCCTGATGGACCAGGGGCGTGTCACACACACCCGCCGCACCTTCGACCGTGCCCTCCGGGCACTGCCCATCACGCAGCACTCTCGCATCTGGCCCTTGTACCTGCGCTTCCTGCGCTCACACCCGCTGCCTGAGACAGCTGTGCGAGGTTATCGGCGCTTCCTCAAAGTAAGCCCAAGAGGCAGGCTAGTTCTTCATGTTATTTTCCAGAAACTGGCTCAATGGGACACCAGCCCCATGTGGGATTTCACTCAACTCATAGGATGTGGGAAGATACACAGTCTTAATTTGTGATTTGTGTCTTTATTTCCCAAATAGTTGCTAGCACTCGTTTCACATCAAGGATTAGAAATGGGAACCGGGGCTCAACGCCTGTAGCTCAGGCGGCTAGGGCGCCAGCCACATACACCGGAGCTGGCAGGTTTGAATCCAGCCTGGGCCAAAAAATATCTGGGCATTGTGGTGGGCACCTGTAGTCCCAGCTACCTGGGAGGCTGAGGCAAGAGAATCGCTGAAGCCCAAGAGTTGGAGGTTGCTGTGAGCTGTGATGCCATGGCACTCTACCCAGGCAACAGCTTGAGACTCTGTCTCAAAAAAAAAAAAAAGAAAGAAAGAAATGGGAATTGGGCATGGTGTCAATAAGCTGCCTGCGTGGAGCTTTAAGGTAGACAAATGCACATGAATTACCCATGTAAACCAGAGTAAAACCACAGATTTGGTGAGGCTATGGAAACATGTGACAGGCAGATCGAGAGAGGAGGTGTCATCTGGGCAGGGATGGGGTGCAGTTAGTTCAAACTTGTATCTATTGTACATAATGAAACCCTTAGAACAGTGTATTTTGGGCTTGGGGTGGTTTTGGTGGATGCAAGGCTTGGCCTGTGCAGTCTAGACCATTGGAGTCTAAGTCAGACCATTCGGGACTGGGATTGGAGCCGTAGAGTTGAGGCTGAATGGGAGGGTCTAAGGCCAGACCAGTCAAGGCTGAGGCTAGAAAACTGTGGTTAAGGCTGGACCAGGGGGACCAAGGCTAGGTCAACAGGGCTAGCTCTTGGCCAAGACAATGGCAGGTGAGTGGCAGGAGGTCTATAGCCATTGAGTTGGGAGGAGGTATGGCCCTACTCACCCACTGACTGCCAGTGGGGGTGGGTTGGTCCCCAGCTAAGTCCTGAGAGTGCAGAGGAATACATTGAGTACCTCAAGTCAAGTGACCGGCTAGATGAAGCTGCACAGCGCCTAGCCACTGTGGTGAACGATGAACGCTTTGTGTCCAAGGCCGGCAAGTCCAACTACCAGGTGGGCTTATGGGAAGATGGGAGCCAGGCAGGGTGGGGGGTGGCTCCCTACCCTTCAGGACTGAAACTGAAACTCTTCCTTGCTTTCTATCCACCTACCATGCAGCTATGGCATGAGCTATGCGACCTCATTTCCCAGAACCCAGATAAGGTACAGTCCCTCAACGTGGACGCCATCATCCGTGGGGGCCTCACCCGCTTTACTGACCAGCTAGGCAAGCTCTGGTGCTCCCTGGCTGACTACTACATCCGCAGTGGCCACTTTGAAAAGGTACGCACTAGCACACAGGCCTCTGTGTTGGGGGCAGGTTCTCTCTTCCATACTTTGATGTTGTATGTGACAGATGTACATGTCAACACACATGTTTGCTGTCCTAGGGTTGAGGAGAGGCAGGACAGGCCTGCCCACAAGCATGCCAGCCTTGGTGTCAGCCAGACCTAGGTTTGAGGTCAGGCTCTGCCACCCTTAGCTGTGTGGCCTGGGCCCTGGTAATCCTAGGTGTCACCATTTGCAAAATTGGTGATACTTCTTAGCTCATGAAGAATCAGCAGTGATGTTGTCAGAGCACCAATCAGGTGCCTTATGGGAGAGGTACTCCCTCAGGTTTCATGTGTCTGTGACTGTCCTTGTCAGCTGGCTTTTGTCATCAGGCTGAGAGGAAGGAGTGGGTGGGGCTCTGAGAGTCCCCCGAGGGCTAACTGGCACAGTTGTGGCCTGAGGGAAGGTAAGAGCTGAGGAGTACAGAGCAGAGGTGGTGAGGAGCAAGAGCTGAGGGCATGGACAGGTGAGAAACTCACAGGCTCAGGAGAGGCTGGCCATGCTCCCTGGCTGGGAGCCACAAGCAGGGTCTGAGCTGGGGCGCATTTTTCAGTGCCCATTTGAGCAGGATGTACTGGCCTACACCACAGAGACAGCAGGGCACACCCAGACAGGCTGGGTACAGGGGAGGCCCGAATTGGGGTGGTGAGGGTAGTGGGCAGGGGCTGGCTGGGAGAGTGTAAATTGGAGGAGTTGGGCAGGCAGAAAGAACCTCCTTTCTGTAGGTGAGCTGAGGGGCAGGTCCCTGCAGGGTGGACCAGTGTGAGCTGGTCTAAGTCAAGCCTTGAGGTGCCCTTGTGGTGCTATTGCCCACAGTATACTGAGGAGGTCCTGAAGCTCCTGAGACCACTGCAGCAGCACAGGGCAGCTCCATCCCACAGCTCCATGCTGGGGTCACTGCCCAGAGCCTGGGATGCAGGGCAGACCTGCAGGGGCTCCAGTTGGGGGCTGGTACTGAGGTCTTTACTGCCTGTTCCCTATATCACTTTCCTTCCACACCCCTCCTTTACCTCCACAGGCTCGGGACGTGTATGAGGAGGCCATCCGGACAGTGATGACCGTGCGGGACTTCACACAGGTGTTTGACAGCTACGCGCAGTTTGAGGAGAGCATGATTGCTGCTAAGATGGAGACTGCATCAGAGCTGGGGCGCGAAGAGGAGGGTCAGCCAAGGGCCATGAGGGGTGGGGGCTGGGGGGACTCAGAGGAGCCAGGGTTGAAGACAGTCTTAGATTTGGGCTGGAGAGCCTGCTGGGGTAGGAGGGCAGTGGGAATCAGAGTGGTCCATAGTCACAGGGGCTGAGTGAGGATCTGAGTGGACTGCCAAGCTGAGCCTCTGAGGCCCAGAGTACTTGGCTGATGGCTGGAATGGAGAGGCAGAGGCAGGCACCCTCACCAACTCCTTTGCGGCTCCCAGATGATGTGGATCTGGAGCTACGCCTGGCCCGCTTTGAGCAGCTCATTAGCCGGCGGCCTCTTCTCCTCAACAGCGTCTTGCTGCGCCAGAACCCGCACCATGTGCACGAGTGGCACAAGCGTGTGGCTCTGCACCAGGGCCGCCCTCGGGAGGTATGTGAATGCTGTCCAGACCTTCCCTTGGATAGCCAGGCTTTGCTTTGGCCCTGCCCCTCTAGCCACACCCCCTCAGAGCCGCCACCCTACCCTGGCTCCGCTGCCCTCAGAGCCCTGTTTGGTCTTCATCCCACCTTCCCAGAATTACTGTCCTATGGACACCTGCAGGGAGAGCCCTTAGTCCAGCCTGATCTCTACCCTCCTGCCCTCAGATCATCAACACTTACACGGAGGCTGTGCAGACGGTGGACCCCTTCAAGGCCACAGGCAAGCCCCACACACTGTGGGTTGCATTTGCCAAATTTTATGAGGACAATGGTCAGCTGGACGATGTGAGTGCCCTGGCGTGTGTGCCTTTGCATGTATGTGTGTTTATGCATGTGCGTGTGTGCTTGGCCACAGTTACATTTATGACCCCTGGTGGTGAGGGCTACCGTGGTGGGCAGGGTTTTAGTCTGGCCTCTACATACCTCTGGCAGGCCCGCATCATCCTAGAGAAGGCCACCAAGGTGAACTTCAAGCAGGTGGACGACTTGGCCAGCGTGTGGTGCCAGTGTGGGGAGCTGGAACTCCGCCACGAGAACTACGATGAGGCCTTGCGGCTGCTGAGGGTAAACACAAGCCCAAGCTGGCGGGGACCTGTGGGCTGTTCAGCCAGGACCAGGACAGCCCTCGAGAGCTGCCCCTGCCATCGTCTCTCCTGCAGAAAGCCACAGCACTGCCTGCTCGCCGGGCCGAGTACTTTGACGGCTCGGAGCCCGTACAGAACCGTGTATACAAGTCACTGAGGGTGTGGTCAATGCTTGCTGACCTGGAGGAAAGCCTTGGCACCTTCCAGGTGAGCTGCCCGTGGCAGGGAGGGCTAGGTCCCAGATATAGCCCCAGAACATGCTCTGACCTGCTTCCTGTCCCCACAGTCCACCAAGGCTGTGTATGACCGCATCCTGGACCTGCGCATTGCCACACCACAGATCGTCATCAACTACGCCGTGTTTCTTGAGGAGCACAAGTACTTCGAGGAAAGCTTCAAGGTGAGGGCAGCTCCCAGGCAACAGGCCTCCTCAGGGCCTTGGGCACTGGGAGGGTTTTCTAGGGCTGCTACAACCAAGTACCATGGACCTGGCAGCTCATAGTTGTGGAGGCTGGAAGTCCAGGTCATGGTGTCAGCAGCATTGGCTCCTTCAGAGCCTCTCCTTGGCTTGCAGACAGCTGTCTCTCCTGTGTCCTAGTGTGGTCTTCTCTTTGTGAGTGGCAGTGTCCAGATTTCCTCTTTTTTTTTTTGCAATTTTTGGCCAGGGCTGGGCTTGAAGCCACCACCTCCAGCACATGGGGCCGGTGCCCCACTCACTGAGCCACAGGTGCCACCTCCAGATTTCCTCTTATGAGGACACTAGTCGTAATGGGTTAGGCCAACCCTAAAGACCTTACTTTAACTTAGTGATCTCATCTTCAAATCCATCTGCATTCTGAGGTGCTGAGGGCTAACACGGCTTAGCCTGTAGTAGGCACCAAGTCCTAAGGCTGGGGGAGGTGTGTGCAGGCTATCCCTACTCCCTGCTGCTCAGATGACAGGTTGTAGGTCAGTGGGGTGTTTTACATGTCCCCTGCCACTCTGCCTGGGAGTGTGAGCCTTCCCCCCACTGGGAGCTGGTATCTGCAGAGCATCTCTACCTCTACCCATAATGTCACCTTCTAGGTGCCAGGCCCTGGGCTTAGGAAGTCTTTTTTTTTTTTTTTTTTTTGAGACAGAGCCTCAAGCTGTCCCCCTGGGTAGAGTGCCGTGGCATCACAGCTCACAGCAACCTCCAACTCCTGGGCTCAAGCGAGTCTCTTGCCTCAGCGTCCCAAGTAGCTGGGACCACAGGCACCCGCCACAACGCCTGGCTATTTTTTGGTTGCAGCCGTCATTGTTGTTTGGCGGGTCTGGGCTGGGGATTCAAACCCGCCACCTTAGGTGTACGTGGCTGGCGCCTTAGCCAGTTGAGCTATAGGCGCCGAGCC
>CAUYTI010009333.1:0-55961 GCA_963575145.1 Galago senegalensis
TTGACACAATGACTATGCAAATAACATGAAATTTATGTGAACCAGCTTGATGAAAGTATGTCAAAATCTGTGTGAAGACACTACACTGTACCCCATGTTTGCATTAATGTACACAGCTATCATTTAATAAAATAATAATAAAAAAAATATATAGGAGAACAAAAAAAAAAAAAAAAGACATCCCCTGAAAATAAGCCCTAGGGTGTCTTCTTGAGAAAAAATAAATATAGGACAGTTTCAGGGAAACACAGTAGCAGGGAGGAAAGTCGGGGTGAAAATCCAAATCTCCTCTGTTTCAGCTGAATGTTGTTATTTCTAAGTTATGATATCTACCCTTTGCTGGAGATGCTGGATTGACTCAGAAATACAGAGATTTGAATTGATTTGTTAAGTTTTTTGGAATGTTTTATTGAGATATAAAATATTCACCTGCCTTACAATTTATGCATTTAAATGATACTATTCTATAGCTTTGTACATAGAGCTTTTGTATATTCAGCTTTTTGTATAATCATATTTAAATCAATGTTAGTACCTTTTTATCACTGCAAAAAGAAACTCCATACTCATTAGTAGTGACTCACCACTTAACACTCAAACTCTGCCCCCAAGACTTCCTGTCTTTTATTATTCTTTTCTGGCTATTTCACAGAAATAGAATCATAAAATTTGAGGTGTTTTGTAACCGACTTCTCTCTCTTAATGTTTCCAAGTTTCAGCCGTGTTACAACATGCATTTATTTTTACTGATGAATAACATTCCATTGTATGAATACATTACATTACATTTTTTAATTTGTTTTAGAGATTGTGTCTTGCTGTGTTGCTCAGGCTTCCCAGGGACAGTAACTACTCACAGGTACAGTTATAAAGCACGACAGCCCTGGACTCCTGGGATCAAGTGATCCTGTGGCCTCAGCCTTCCCAGGAGCTGGGACTATAAGTGTGCACCACCGTGCCCAGCTCAATATGCCTCGTTTTTAAATCAGTTGTTCAGTTGATGGACAGCTGTCTAGGTTGTTTCCACCTTTTGTCTGTTATAATTAATGCTCCCATTAACATCCACATACAAGTTTTGTGTGGACGCGTGTTTCATTCCCTGAAAATCCATCTAAAAGTGGAATTGATGAGTTACAAGGGGACTCTACATTTAAACTTGTGTGAAATCACTAGACTTTTCCTAAAGCAATTGGATCAGTTTATATCCCCCCTGTAATGCACGATAGGTCCATTCTCCACTCATCCCCAACACACTTGTTCACTTATTATCTTTATTTTTTTTTAATTTCAGGTTTTTATGGCAGTACATACGATTTGTTTACATAGTCTGCTTCTGTGTGGATAAAGTCAGAGTTACAGGTGTGTTCTTGCCCGGGGAAGTGTGTAACATGCCCAAGCAATGTACCTGCTCAGTGGGAATGTGCAAGTCCCCTTGTCCTTTTCCTTCCTACTTAAATTTCATTGGGTTAGCTTCACCGTGAACTCACAGGTGTGGAACGACTAGTTCCAGTTTAGTATTGAGTATGTGTAATGCTTGTTTTTCCATTCTTACCATACTTCACGTAGCACTGTGGTCTCCAGTCCCATCCTGGTTGTTGCAGGAGGTACGAGGCTGCAGCTTTGTGTTATAGCTGACTAGTACTCCATGCTGTGCACACAGCACAGTGTGTTAATCCGTTCATGTATTAACTGGCCTTATTTTCATATCTTGTGACTATGAATTATGCTGGTATGAATATTTGAGTGAAAGTGTCTTTTTTATAAAATGGCTTTTTTTCTTCCTTTCAGTAAATCCCTAGTAAAAGGATTTCAGAATCAAATTGTGGGTATACTTTACACTTTAGGTAGTTCTTTGAGGAATCTTCATATTTCTTTCCGTAGAGGTTGTGCTAGCTTGCAGTTCCACATGAGTGTGTGAGTGTCCATTTCTCTCCACGTCCCCCCCAGCATAGGTTGCTCTGGGGCTTTATCAAGTGAACCAGTCTCACTGGGTTAAGCAGTGTCTCAATGTGCTTTTGGTTTGCATTTCCCTGATGATTAGAGATGATAAGCTTT
Organism: Galago senegalensis; assembly: GCA_963575145.1. Classification (NCBI taxonomy): domain Eukaryota; kingdom Metazoa; phylum Chordata; class Mammalia; order Primates; family Galagidae; genus Galago; species Galago senegalensis. The sequence continues at coordinate 2,056 of CAUYTI010009333.1, forward strand.
TCTCATGTGTGTGTTGGCCATTAATCTGTCTCCAAAATTAATATTCATGTTTATTACCCAATTTTTAAAGGTGTTGTTCGATCTTTTCTTGCTGATTTGCTTGAGTTTTCAGCCCTTTGTTGTATATGTAGAATGAAAATATCTTCTTCCACTCTGTATGTTATCTATTTACTTTGTTGATTGTGTCCTTGGCTGTGCAAAAGTATTTTACCTTTATCAGTTTCCATTCATTTATTTTTGATGTTCTGTGAGTGGGGTCTTCTTCATAAATGTCTTCCCTAGGCTGATGTCTTTAAGGGTTTTCCCATACTTTCTTCTAGGATTTTCACAGTTCTGCATCTTTGATTTAAATCTTTTTTTAATAATAAGTTAATTTCTGTGAATGGTGAGAGGTGAGGGTCCTATTTCAGTCTTTTACATTTAGCTATCCAGTTCTTCCAGCACCATTTGTTGAATAGGGATTCTTTTCCCCAGTGTATATTTTTGTTTGCTTTTTCAAAGATCATATGGCCACATGAGGATGGTTTCATCTTTAGTTTCTCTGTTTTCTTCCAAAAGGTCTATGCCCCTCTTTTATGCCAACACCATGCTGTTTTGATCATTATAGGCCTGACATCTGCTAAAGTGATTCCCTTAAATTTGTTCTTATTTCATAGGGTTGCATTGGCTATTTGGGGTCTCCTCTGGTTTCATATGAAGTGTAGGGTTGTTTTTTGTAAAATATGACATTGGTATTTTAGTGGGGGTTGCATTCAATCTGCAAATCTCTTTGGGTGCTCTGGACGCTTTAACAGCATAGAACACACCAATCCGTGTGCAGTATTATGCTTTTCCTCTGCAACTGCTTTTCTCAGCGTCTCATAGTTCTCGATACAGAGATCCTTTACATTCTTTATTAAATATATCTCAACTTATTTTATTTTCATTGATGCTACTATGAAAGGGATTGTGTCTTTGATTTTAGAGATGAGGCTTCTCTGTGTTTCCTGGGCTGACCTCAAACTCCTGGGCTCAAGGGAGTCTCCCCCCTCAGCCTCCTGAGCAGCGAGGGCTATAGGTGCTCACACCAGACCAGGCTTCCAATTGTCTTTTCAATTATAATTGGTTTAGTATGTGAGCAGAGGCATCTCATTGTGGTTTTGATTTGTGTTTTTCTGGTGGCTAATGTTGTTGAATTGAGCATCTTTTCATACGCTTGTTGATCATTTATATACATTCTTTGAAGAAATATCTATTCAGATGTTTTGCCCATTTTTAAATTTTGTTATTTATCTGTTTTAATATTGAGTTGTAAGAGATGTTTATACATTCTAACAACATGACCTTTGCTGATGTTGTCTCCCATTCTGTGTGTTCTCACTTTTGCGATGGTGTCCTGTCAAGAACAAGGTGGTGGCTACTTTTACACGCTTCATTTCATACATGATCCATGTGTGAATAAAAGATCCCAAAGGAATGAAATGGCTGTAGCCCTCTGAAATTCAGAGATGAAGTCTAAGAATTTCATGGCATTCCAGGAAGGACCCGGAGCTAACAAAACTTAAAAGTCATCATTTAAAAGAATACGGATGTAATAGCCTTCACTATCAATTTAATATAATTCATTATGGCAAAGGTTTAAAATGGTATTTCCAAACCCAGAACGTAGTTGTATCTGTGTGCACATATGTGTGGAGATATATATATAGGACAGGTGCCTCCTGTATCTCTGCTAGAGATGCTTTCACTAGGCGTCTATAGCAAGAGCAACACACATTTTTGAAGTCAAGAGAACTGTTTAGTGAGAATAAGAGTCCACTTGCTAGCTTTTTAGGCGTACGTAAAAATCCCCCAGCCCTTACTTGAGTACAAGGACTTCAATATTCAATTTGAAAGAGTAGAAATAAACTAAGAATGACTGGCAAGAAAGCCTTGACTAATTATCCTTTAAGGTGCCTCAATTCTCTCAGCTTCATTAGTTTTTGAGGCATGCAGATCTAAATTTAACTACCCATGTAGTAAGGTGCCAAGCACTTGTCAGAAACTCTTATCTTGAACTAAGGATTTTCTAATACTCTGCTCAGAGAAAGAAATATTTAATGAAGGTGGCATAAATATTAGGTGGCCCATTACTTTATCCATAAAAGCTACACTCTCATCACTCAGGAGGAGGCAAACCAGACTGCTCAGTACTGTCACCTTGTACAGTATCGTTTCACAGAATTGTATTTTTGTCTGACGCATTATGCTTACATTGAAAGATGTCATAGGAAAGGCCTAATGTGTGTGTATGTACTTATGTGATTTGACAAGACCTTTAAGTAGGGGATGTTGGTAAATGTTTGACAAGTAGCTCTCTTGGGGAAAAAAAGCCCTCTTTTGGAGCATTCGATAATTTCCACAGTATAATTCCTCCATAGTGGTTGATTTCAAGATATCAAAGTGACATTGTTGAACTCAGAGTTGGGGAGAAATGCACACAAATATATTTAATTAGGTGATCTGAGCTCCTGAATACCACTCCCTGAAGGAAAAGTGCCCTTGTTCAGAATCAGGGTCTCTTTACCTTGCAGACACAGTAAATTGAGCACTGGATCAAATTTTAACTCTTATAATTATGCTACAGAGTTCAGAGGCAAATTTAAAACTAATTTAAATTAATACATGTAGGTTTTTTATGATATGCTTTTTGTTGTCTCATTCTTTGGTCTATGTGATCTTAATTTAACCAATTTAAGATCTTTTTTCCCCAAGAGAGCTAGTTGTTTTTATTTCTTCTTTTGTTCCTATTTTTAGTTCATTCCACTTCTTTTTAAATTTTTTAATAAATGAATTAAAGATGAAGTACTGAAAAGAACATCAGCTGAAGTGCAGGAAAAGAGGTTGTGTATCAGCTCCGCCTCTACCCAGGCCTGTGCGATTTACTTCTCTCTCTGGTCCTCGGTGTAATGAGGTATGTCAGGGTGAGCTCTAATGTTATTCAAATTATCTATAATTTTGTGGCTTGAAAAGCTGCTAGCTCATTGTTAGACTAGGTGCTATTGACATTTAACAGAGTTGAAATAAACTCTGTAGTTTCATGCCTATGTTCAAATGATTTTAATATTAAACTCAATTTTAGCTTTTGCAAATTGCTATTGGCTCACTGGTGTTAACAGGAAAACTTGTGGGTGCATAATATTAGCTTTTTATAAAATGACATTTCATCTGTAGGCAGAGTAACAAATTTTAAATTTTATGCATGAAAAGATTGATAGCTGCCACAATTATTAATTTCCACAGGCTTCCTGTTGGTGGTGTATGATTTGGAAAAGGCATTTGCATTTAAACTCTAATAAAAGAGGGCTCTATCCTCTCCTTTAATTTTGGAAAGAAAAATACTTTAAGCAATTCTAATTTAATAGTCCTAATACCCTGGGATATATGAGCAATTCATATGAGCAGGTGGCTAGAGTGTGGTAGAAAGTGTTCTGGGATTGTCAGAATTTAGGCTTGAGTTCCAGCAATGCCTTGATAACCACTTGACCTTGGAGAAGGGATGCAATGAGCTAAGCCTTAACTTGATGCTGCAATATGGGCAAACCCATTTACTTTTCAAGACTGATTTGGGAATGAGTGAAATAACAGACCATCTTGAGCACAGTTCTAATTTGGCAGTTGTAAACATTTACAAAAAATCCTCAATGATCTTTTCAAGTGTCCTTCAGTGCAGAATTTCTCAGTCATATTTATTAGTCTGACCCACCTGACATAGGAATTCTTTCTTCCCAAATTCCACAAGGCAGCTAAATATCTTTTGGCTTTTCTCACTAAAACAAATATAGTTAAAGCATTTAGTCACAGGTATCCCATAGAGGGGAAAAAAACCCAAAACATTGTCCTAACAGATGAGGCCTTCAAATATGCTGAACAATATATGGCTGCATAGTTCTGGGTTTTTCTAATACTTAACTACATAAAAATCACATTTCTAATGTGAATATATATGAAAAATATATTCACTTATTCCAAATTTGTGAATAAGTATCATTATTCTGATTCCATTTTACAAGAAGACATAATATAAGTGTTCTTAGAAGTTATTTAACATAGAATTTTAGTTCAGAAAGTTACCTTAAAGGTTACAAGACCAAATATTTAATATTTTATCTGATGACTAATGATCAGACGTGTTAAATGGCTTGCCTAATTTCACACAGACAATTACTTTGTAGTCATATTGAATCCGCCATGTAGTACACAATGTTCAGAAGAGATATGTTCCCCCCTCACCCTGCCCATGAAATCAGAATGGGCCACTGCATGTTAGCCTAACCTATTTAAATCACTAAGAAAATGTGGCCTACAGATCAAGGACACAAGCTCTTGAGGCTAATTTTCTACATTTATTCTTCACTGTAAACTTCCTAGAAGTATGTACTTGAACAAATTTCTTAAATTCAAACTATCTCAGTTTCCCTATATAAAAAATAGCAATAATGGGGGGGAGTTTCATGGTGTATGGCACACCTCTTGGAGCAGGACACAATTATAAAAGGGACTTTACCTAACAAATACAATCAGTGTAACCTAATTCTTTGTACCCTCAGTGAATCCCAAACAATTAAAAAAAGACAAACAAAAAAATAGTAATAATACGAAAATTACTTGAAAACTCTAAAAGTGCATTGAACAGTGTCCGGCACACAGGAAACAGTTTGTAAATGCTAATTGTTATTTTTGCTATGGCTTTAACAAATTATAATGATTATATTATTTGATTAGGTTTCCTCTGTTTATAGAACAGGAAGATATATTTCAGAGGAAGTAAAAGAAACCTGGATTTATTTATTGTATCATTTTATGCAGTTTATTATTCTGAAAATATGGTACTAATACATATGCATATAATCTATGGAGCAGATCTATGTTATTGGATAAATAATGATATTCATCAAGCTAGGGAAAACAAAATGGTGATAGAAAGAGATTACAGAAAAAAAAGAAAGAGATTACAATGATGAAATGATTAAGGACAAATTTATTTTGAGCCACCTGAGGCATTGTATAGTGTTAATAGTTGGCATGTGGATATTAAACTTAGGAGAAAAGATTTAAGATGTAGGGGTAGAAATACTAGCTTTACCCTTTGCAAATGTTGGACCAAAGACATGGCCATTAATTTCTGAATCTCAGTTTTATAGTTTGTTAAAAACAAATGAAACTTATAATACCAAACTAAGTTGTAAATATTAATGAATAAAATATATACGTGAAATTGGCTTGAACTTCACTTGAAGTTTTAATTTTATCTTTATATTTCATACCTCCTCTTCCATTTCCTATACCCTGTAGTGAAAACATCATGGGTGTTGGAGATAGAGAAAAATCTTGTTTTGGATCAATAATTTGCATTGACAATTTGTGTTGATAATTTGATCATTAGTAATTAAGTGACTTTGAACACAATACTTAATTTTGGTGAAACTCAGGTTTATCAAATAAGGATGTTAGTCTGCCTTAGTTCTTCCAGGATTAAGTGAAGACCTAACTATTGTATATTGTTTTTAATCCATTACCATATTTTGTTTATATTCCAGAAACATACCAGATATTTGTACTATAGTAGATTTCATCATATTTCTTTTCTTTTTTCCTTTGGTTAAAAAAAAAAAAGATACTGTTTTATTACTACCTGCAGGTGAGGCCTGCCTGGGGAGGGGAGTGTGCTGGACTCAGGAGACATGTGAGCTATGAGAAGGGAATGAGGTGGAGGGGCTGGAAGAAGAGGGCTGAGTTTGGAGGCCAGACCCAAAGGGTCCTTACATCTGCTTCAGGATCAGGATCTGCAGCCTTGAGAAAGAGCGCATGGCAAGCCATGGCCCCACCACCAGTAACATTAAGGAATTCTTGGAAATGTAGCTGCCGGTTAGAGTTGAGGTTCAGTTTCTTCATCACACGGTCAAGCACGCCAGGGTCCTTCTGGTTCTTTGTGAAGGCAGCCAGCTCTGTATCCAAGAAGTTTAAGAGCTCAGTCTTGGAGAGACTGGAGCTGTACCCACCCTTTCCGGCATACTTCTGGAAAACAGCAATCAGGGACCCGGTGCACTGCGCAGTCTCCTGAAAATATGGTACTAGTACATATGCATATAATCTATGGAGCAAATCTATGTTATTGGATAAATAATGATTTAACCAATATGAGATTTTTGCCTTGCTGGAGTTGAGCAAGGCAGGGAGGCTGGAGCTGACAGCGCAGCAGCAACCTATGATCAGGACCAGCGCAGTGGGTCCCTGCCTGGCCCAGCCTCGTGCCCTCTTAATATGTGACACGTGACTCATCTGGCTGATACACACACCTCTAACCCTAGCACTCTGGGAGGCCTAGGCAGGAGATTGCTTGAGCTCTGGAGTTCAAAACCAACCTGAGCCAGAAGGAGACCGCCTCTCTACTAAAAATAGAAAACCCATCCCCACATTATAGTAGGAGCCTGTAGTCTCAGCTACTGGGAGGCTGAGGCAAGAGGATGTCTCAAGTCCAAGAGTTTGAGGTTGCTGTGAGCTATGACACCAAGGCTCTCTACGGAGAACAACAAAGTGAGACTCTGTCTTAAAAAAAGAGTAATAATAATAAATTAAATAAATAAAAAGTAAATAACAGAAAAAGAAACCCTTCAGAGACATTAAAATGTTAATTAGAGTGAAATGGAAAGATTTTTGAATTTACTATGTATGTTTTCCTCTCTTCTAATCCTTTCTTTCTTTAACTGCCTCTAAACTTTGAACATTCTGAAATGTATTTTGAAAAACAGTCAATACAGAATAATATTTTAATATTGGTTAAAATTGATATTTCAGTATCTAATAAATCAGAAGAATTAGTCTTTATTTTTAATTCAACAACTCATTCTGTTAAGATAGCCATTTTTTCTGTATCCATTAAATCATAATTATCTATCCTTGCTTATTTTTTTGCAATACTGGAATGATGAAATAATCTGTATATAATTTTAAACACATAAATTAGGAGAGTGTTGCTTATAATACTTTAAGGAAATAATAATATAGAAGCAATTAACATATTAAAAGAGAATAAATTATTCTATTGTATAGTGATAAAAATATCTTGTTACCAAATAATGTATATAATCAAGCATAGGTTTCCATGCTACTTTTTTTAATCCCCAAAATGAAATTTCCAGGAAAAAGAACAGATATGTGAAAAAGAAATAGATATTTGGGGGAAAAATGAGAATTTTTACTGAGAAATAAAAATTTTCGCAGTTCAATTTGAAAGGAAACATGTATACTTTCAAAAGGGCTATGAGTTGTATAGTACTAAAATAAACCTATCCTTATTTTATAATTTTTTTAAATAATCATGCAGCTGTGAACTGCACAAGCTAAATTAAATCAACACGTCGAAAGAAAAAGAGTTTGATGATGGCACTAATCAGTGAGCATTTAAGTGATGTAAGATCTATGAAGACAAAAAGAAAAAGAGGGAGGAGGAAAAAATAAACCATAGACAACAGACAGTTTATAATTAGGACAAACCAGTGGCTTTAATGGCATATTCTATAAAATGGCATGAAACGCAATGCTTAAATATTGTACCTACAGTTAATTATTGTTGCTTCTCTTACCCAGTAGATACTATACTAAATTTATAGTTTTATTATTTCAAACTGATCAGTTTCATATGTAATTCTGACAAATTCTGTCAAGGCCTTCATAAGATCTCCAGACTATATGTAATTAGGTGCTATAAAATGACTGCATGACTATGATATAGATCACTTTCAAGTACAATTACTAAAATAGCCACAATTTTAAGAATAATTTAGTTAAATCATAAGGTAAATACAGTCAATGTAATTAAAAGTTGGAAAACAATTAATTGCATATTCATCTCAGAAAGTTAGTTAAGGAGTTAAAAAAACTAAGGAACTTAATGAGAAAAATAATAAAAACTTATTTCTGAATAATCTATAAGGCACTTTAGTAACCACAGATAAAATACAAGATAAGTTTAAATAATATTGAAAATATCATTTCAATTTTCTAGAATATAGGAAAAGTAGTGTTTTGTGATAAATGTAGACAGATTTAAATTCATTTAAATACAAAATAAACCTTAAAGACATAGACTAAAAAAAATAATAAAGATAAGAATAGAAATCAAGGAAGTGGAAAATGGACAAATAGAGAAAATTAACAAAAGTACTTCCACAAAAAAATAATAAAAATTGAAAGTGATTGCTAGATCACAAATCACCAGCTTTCAGAATTGAAAAATGTCAAATGTTACAGTTATTAAAAGGACAATAGGAGAATTTTTCCATATACAATACTACAACTCAATGGACACCAAACAGGTAAAAGTAAGGAGAAGGAGATGGGTGAATTCACACCTAAAGGTACATTGCATGCTGTCTTGGTGCTGGGCACACTTATAACTATTACTCAAACAGCACAGTAGCAATCCATATAACCAAAACTTTTATGCCCCCATAATATTCTGAAATTTAAAAACAGAAGAGAGAATTTTGTAACTAATTATGGGCCAATAAAATTGCCAAAATAGATATAATTTTTTAAAACTTGAAACACAATGTGCAAAACTGATGCAAAATTACAGAGAAAATATAAAAATACAAAAATATAAAATATAAAAATATTTCTGTATCTTTTAAAGGAATGGAATGTATTATAAAAACCCAGCCAGCAAAGTAAATTTTATATCCTAAATGCATCAGTGATGACTTCTATCAAACATTCTAGAATGAATTACCAATATCCTATAAATTTTTCTAAGAAATGGAAGAAGAAGAAACTCTTTTAAACTCATTTTATAAAATCAGTATCACTCTAATACATGTTCAGTATTTCTATGCAGAAGATATAAAATCCAAAAGTCTCCCAAATTTGAAGCTTTCTGAGTGGCGACATAATACTCAAAGGAATTGCTTACTGGAGCATTGTGAATTTTGGATTATTGGATAAGGAATGTTCAACCTAAATATAAGGCAAACATTCCAAAATACAAAAAAAAAAAAATTAAAACTTGAAACAATTGTAGTCCTAAGCATTTTAGGTAAGTGAACTCAACTTGTACTAAAATATACAAAGGTATATTAGAAAACTAAATTAAAATAACACCAATCTCTCTTCTAAACACGGGAACAAAATTACTCAGTAAATATTAGACAATCAACTCTAGTAATATATAAAACAATTATTGTGCTGGGAACAATTAGTCTTTAGCCCAGTAAGGAAAAGTTTGTTTTGCATTTGAAAGTCAACCATATCATTTTACTATAAAAAGAGAATAAAGAACAAAAAAATTGTGAGCATTTCAATAGGTGTTGTAAAACATATAACAAAATTCAACATATAAAAAAATCTCACAGCAAACCAAAATTATAAGACTTCCTCAACCTAATATCTGCAAAATGCTTGTAGCTAAATTAATTAATACTTAAATACTGAACATTTTCTTCTAAGATTATAATAAATGAGATGCTACCAGTTCTATTCTCCATTGTACTGGAGCTTTTTTCCAGTGAAATAAGGAAAGGAAATGAAACTTAGGAAAAGATAGAAAAGGAAGATGCAAAACCACTTGTAATTACAAATGACATACAAATAATTACATAAAAAATCCTTTAAAAACGTACAAACACCTACTAGAACTAACAAATTCATTTACTAAGATCAAATGGCTGTAAATTCTCCATCCTTCTTAATGGCTGCATAGTACTCCATGGTGTACATATAGAATTTACATCCTTCATGTTCACATGGATGGAGCTGGAGAATGTTCTTCTGAGCAAAGACACCTTGATTTTTTATGGCAACAGTTTATCAACATTACCACCACCATCAACATCTTTTAGTCAGACAATTTTGATTTTGTTGGAAGTAACCTGTCTTCTGCGTTATAAAATATATGACAGCATTTCTAGACACTAATCCCACTTGGGTATCCCTGAACATTTTGAATCTGTTTTTTTTTTTTTTTTTTAATGAATTCTGGAAAATTCCTGGTCTTTATATTTTTCCTCTTCATTCTTTCTCTTTTCTCCTGTTTGAATTCTAGAGACATGTTTTCTGTATGCTATGCTTCCGTTATTTGGGGATGCTTTATTATATTTTTTTCAATCTCTTTTTAGTGTAAAAAATTTTCAGTGTAGGGTGGCACCTGTGGCTCAAGGAGTAGGGTGCTGCCCCATATACCGGGGGTGCTGGGTTCAAGCCCAGTGCTCACCAAAATTGCAAAAAAAAAAAAAATTATTTTTTTCAGTGTGTATATCTCTATGGATCTATTCCTAAATTTTCTGATTTTACTTCAGCCATTTTCTGTCAGCTGATATTCTATTGATGGAATAATTTATCTCACATAAGATGAGGGGGGGTTTCCTAGAATTTCCATTTGGCAATTTCTTATCATTTCCATCCTTCACTAGATTTTTTATTTATTCATTAATGTTTTCCAGATATTTTAACTATGTTCTTTAAGATATTAGAGTTACTTAAAAAGCTCTGACATAATCGGATACATTATCATCTCTGAGATGGTTTTTATTGTTGATTTATTTTTACAGTATGCTGTCTTTTTTTTTTTTTGCTTTTTACTGTGCTTTGAAATGTTTATTAATTATTATAAGAGAACAAAAGGGGGCTAAAAGAACCCAAATTTACATATGATTCTTCTCTGGAAGCCATTAATATAGTGGGTTCAGTAAATTAGCAGGTGTCTGAGACTCATTTTTTTATTTATAGTTACCTTCAATGCAGCACAGACTGCAAATAAGGCTCGCTCTCTCCCTCCACACTTTTGATCCTCTACCTTTAGCACCACGTTGTGGTTATTATTCTTGTTACTTGGTGGAAGGGGCTTATGTCAGTCTTTGGGGGGCTGAGATTGGAGAAGGGTTCTCTGTTCTCTTGTCTCAGCCTCAGATAGTCCTGTGTGCCTGGGCCATGGGGTTGGAGATTTTTCTGTTTGAATTCTGTGTCCTTTCCCTCAATGATGGCCAAACTCTGCCTGTGTCTGTTTGGAGTACTGAGTAGGAGACAACTTCTCACACCACCACCAATAGTAATAAACCTCTAAGATGTCCCAGAACAGGGAAGCAGACGCCTTCTTTAGACAGAACCTGAGTTAGCCAATTTATCACACGTCTTCTACTTACCCACTGTATGCCTAGGCCCTCAACACTGGCCTTATTCTCACACTTACTTTACCAGTCTCATCCTTTCTGGGAATTTGAGTATAGAACCTGAGGTATAAGTAAATTGATAACACTTTGGAATTCCACTAAGAGCTGTCATATCCAACACCTCCCCATTACTGAAAAAAATACATGTTAAAAGATAAAATATGGAATAATGTTATACTAGTTTTCTGGAATTTAAAAGTCATTCTAAATTCTAGTTACACCCAACTGTGTATGAATCATTGGATAACTCAATATCTTGGAATACAGTTTCCTCATTTTCAGTATAATTCAATTAGAAAATTGTGTAGTTTTGTGCAAGTCACTGTGTCGATGTAAAGATGAATGAAATGCAGTATTTTCCCCAAAGGAGTTTGTACTCCAACCTCAGGAATAGTTGATCAATATCTAAGGTCCTTTTATGCTCAAAAATTTTTTGATTCAACATTCTTGTGTTCAAGGAAAAAAAAAATCCTTAGGTTAAAAAAATAAAATCATTTAACCACACTAGATAATATTTGAAGTTAATAATAAAATATTGTTTAATTCAGCCTGACAGAATTCTATCGATTTTAGTGTATACGAGAAATTTGATTTGTGCTCCTTTTGTCTTCTTTGATTAATAGAATATCTCGGCTTATCCAAAGATTCAGTCATCCAAGAGGCTTCTGTGTATTCCATTTGAAATAAATTGGAAGTTTTGTTCCAATGAAACTTCACTTAATAAATAAAAGAATCTCTAAAAGTTAATTTTGAATATACCTTCAGAATTCAGATAATAAATACTTTTTAGCATTTTTAGATACATTTCACAAAACCTATCACTTCATACACTTTTGTCTGAAATGGAATAGAATTGAAAGTGCTGTGAACAATCAAATTTATTACTTTTTCTACAACTTTTGTAAGATTTTATTTTATTTTTTGTAGTTTATTTTAAAAAGTTATAATAATATATACTAAAATGACAACTACTCTGGTTAAATGCTTATAACTGCTCATAATGCCTTTCAATGTAATTCCTTATCTTAGGTAAATAAATTTTATGTATATATACATATATATATCAATAAAATAGCATCATCCTATTTCATTAAAAATAATTTCAATGACTATGCATTGCTGATGAAATCATCTGTACAGTATAATGTTAGTTGATTATAAAACTTGTGTATGAGTGTGTGTTTGGAGAGAAAGTGTGTGTATGTGTGTCTATATATATCAATGTAGCTTAAGTCCACCTACTTGAGAGTAAGAGAATTTTTTTTCTCCTAACGCCAACATATTCTAACATGACCTCAGTTCCCCCTGTTTCATTTCGATTCTGATATTAACTACCACAGGTCTAAGGGCTCAGTTCCACATGCCCTTAGGTCAAACATTAGTCACAAGTTCCAAGCCATCCACACTGCTGAACAACTGCTATTAATTAGGTGCTACCAAGACCTCCTCCTAAGTGTTGATAATATGCTAGAACAGTTCACATAACTCAGGAAGCGCTTAACTATGTTTACCAATATATTGTAAAGAATAAACCTAAAGAGCCAGATGAAGAGGCACTAGAGGTTCTGAGGGCAGAAACTTTTTACCCCATAAAGTTGATGTGTGCTCCCGACACGTGAATGTGTTTGCCAACTCAAAAATTTGTCACAACATGTTGTTTTGTGGTCTCTGTGGAGACATGATTGACTAAATCATATACCACTGGTCATTGATTCAATCTCAAGCCCCTCTGTTCTCCATAGGGCTTGGGGCTGGGGCTGAAGGTTCCCAGCTTCTAATCAAGGGTTGGCCTTTATGGCAATCAATGGTGCTTCTAAAGTTATCTAAGGGTAAGGGCCCAGCTTACCAAGAGTGCATCTTAGAACAACAGATGACTCTGTCACCCTTATCATCTGAGAAATCCCAAGGGTTTTAGGAGATCTGTGCTGGGAACTGGAGACCAAGACCAAAACCAAATCTTTTTCTATGATATCATATTCTCTATATTGTTTTCTGAAAATTACATTGGTTTCTTAAAATTTTATATATGTATATGTATATGTATATCTATGGTTTTTGTAAAAGCAAAAACGATTTTAACTTAGAACATCTATTTTGCAAAATGTAAGGGTAGCCTGGGGGAGGTAGTTGGCTGATCTCTCAGGGGGGCATCCTCCCTTAATCCAGGGGAAAGGACACAGACAGCCATCCCTGGGAGATCATTAAGACCACCAAAGATAAAAGGAGCCCAGAGGTGCCCTAAACAGGGCAAAGTCGCTAAGACCATCCCTGTGCTCCTGAGGGGCTAAGCCCTTTAGCGGGGGCTTGATCCTTCAAACTCCTGAGCAGCAGTCGAGATTAGGGCTTGACCTACAGGAATGAAACTGGTTTTCCCCTCCCCCTTTCTAAATACATTATCAGCTGCTTGTTAATGACCCCTTACCCTATGTTCCCTATGTTTCCCTTTACCCAGCCTTCCCTTCTCTCCAATCTTCTTGGAGACTTGGGATTCTTTTAACTTAATTTTTGGCATCTTTGCATTTTGCATATTCAGCTTTGTGTTGGAGATCAATAAAAGGTCTGAGAGGTCAGGAAGTCGTTTCACCAATCTGATATGCCCCCGAGGCATGCCAGCCAATGTCTGCCTTTCTCCAGGCCTCTCAGATTGTATATATTAAGCTTCTGCGGAGTCTTGAGAATGTTTCCCCCCACCTCTTTTCCACTGTTGACTCTCAACCCAGGTTGGGGTTTGTGGAGGACCCTGACTGTAGCCGTCATATAAAATATTTGTTTGCTTCAATGAATGACTCTGAACCAAAGTATTTCTTAAGAAATGTTTAAAATTTATCAGAAGGCCTTTCATGCAAATTGAGAAGTTTACATGGTCTCTTATGTGGAATAATTTGGGGAGCACAAAGCTACCACATAGCCACTCCTACCTCATTTTTACCATTACCACTGTCCTTGCCACAGAGGTTGAATTGCCAAATAATACTCATAATTTATATAACATGAATTTGTCTTTAAGTTAGTTTCCCCCCATGGTATAGTATGTAAAAGGAAAATGAACACTTAAAATAAACCTTGAAAAGCTATATAGTCTGAATATTTGTGTTCCCACAAACTTCCTAACAAATGCCATCCTAACCCCCAAGGTGATGGTATAAAGGGATATGGTCTTTGGGAAGGGATTAGATGACAAGGGTGGAGCCTTCATTGTGGGAGACCTTGCACCAAGCTTGTGGAAGTGGTCACCAGTTCTTGAGGAAGGCGCTGGGAGTGAGAGTGTCTCCTAGCTGGCATGGAGATGTTTGGCTTCCCGGAGACAAGCCCTCAAGGAGCTGCATGCAATAAAGAGATAAGATCAGTAGTTCATTAGCAAGCAGGTGTTAGACTTTGGACATTCATGTTGCAGCAGGGTGGGAGTTAAGCCTGGGGAGAAAAAGCACAGTAGCTCCAATACATGGGTCCCCCACACCTGTTGTACAAGCCTTGAATAAAAGGCCATGCCATGACAGAGACAGAGGTTACTCAGGGTTCTCCCTGGAGATATGAGAAGCCTACCTCTTGCAGGCATTTGTACCTTCGATCCCTGGCCCTGGCTGTTTTTATTCGCATGATTGATGTGGTACCACAGTGAGCACTGACACTTCTTGAATGGGATTAATGCACTTAGGAAGCCCAGGGGAGTATGTTTTTCCCTTTTACCATGAGAGGGGAAAATGGGAAAGTGCCATATATTAAAGAGAGTAAGCCTTGACCAGACACCAAATCAACCAGCACCCTGATCTTAAACTTTCAAACCTCCAGAACTGTGAGTCATAAACCCCCTAGTATAAGGTATTATTTGTTACAAAGACAAAAAAGCAAAACAATTCTGTAAAAAATATCACAAATGTCAAAAAGGATTTTTTATGATTTGTTTTGTTTTTAATTTATATTCAATGAAAAATCTCTTAAAAATAAGATTTTTTTTTACTTTTGTCTAGCAAGCTTCTAATCCATCTGTGTGGTAGCTCTTAGATCTCCACAGTGAAAAATCAATCCAGCCCCTTTCAGATGTTTTCAGTTATGGCTCTACCCAGTGAATATAGTCAACAGAACAAAACTCTGGATCTCAAGAAACAAGCTGCTTTTTTCTCTTAGAAGACAGGAAAGGGGCTAAAGTGTGATTATTTGTAATTCTTTTGTTTTTCTTTTCTTTTCTTTTTTTCAATTTTTGGCAAGGGCTGGGTTTGAACCCACCCCCTCTGGCATATGGGGCCAGTGCCCTACTCCTTTGAGCCACAGATCCTTCCTGCCTCTTTTTGTTTTCCTATTTCTTTTCCTTTCTTTTTCATCTCAGATTAATAGGAGGGTACAAATGATTAGAGCCCTTCATCCAAGGGATGTACTATATATCCTTATATTGGGCCCATTAGGTGAAAGCTCACTAATCCCCTTCCTTCCTGCTCCACTTTCCCTCTTCCCTTTCCCCCATACGTGAATTTAATTTTGTTTTTCTCTTATGTGGGGGTGTAGTTGTTTATTTTTTGTTTTCATAATAGTATTGTCTACATTAAATACTTTCTTTTCCCTTCTTGTGATACTTTACTAAGATGAATGTTCTTCAAATCCAACCAGGTAAATACAGAAGATGTAAAGTCTCCATCATTTTTTAAGGCTGAACAATATACCATGTATACATATACTACAGTTTATTAATCTGTTCTTGAGTTGATGGTTGAATCCAGGTCTTATTCATTGTGAATTGATCTGTGATGAATGTCCTAGTATAAATATCCTTATGGTAAAATGATTTTTTTCTTCTTTATTTATTCTTTCTACTACATACCAAGTAATGGGATTGCAGGATCAAATGGAAGATTTACTTTTAGCTCTGTAAGGATTCTCCCATACTTCTTTCCATAGAAGCTGTATTAGTTTGCAATCTCACCAGCAGTATGAAAGTGTTCTCTCCATATCCACACCAGCATCTACAGCTTTGGGACTTTGTGATATGTGTTATTCTTACTGGCAGTAGGTAATATCTCAGGATCTCAGGATGGTTTTGATTTATATTTCTCTGATGATTAGGGATGGTGAGCATTTGTTCATGTACTTGTTGGCCATTTGTCTGTCTTCTTCAGAGAAAGTTCTGCTCATGTCACTTGCCTACTTATAAATGAAATTGTTTGCTCTTCTCTTGGTTATTACTTCGAGTTCTCTGTAGATTCCAGTTATCAGCCTTTTGTCAGAGTCATAGTATGCAAATATCTTCCCCCAATAGGAAGGTTGTCTGTATGCATTAGTTGTTGTACCCTTAGCTGTGCAGAACCTTTTTAGTTTGATCATGTCTCATTCATTTATTTTTGATGTTGCTGCAATTTCCAAGGGGGGGGGTCTTCTTTACAAAATATTTTCCCAGGCCAATAAGAGTTTTCCCCACACTTTGTTCTAGAATTTTTATCATTTCATGTCTTAAACTTAAATGTTTTATCCAGCCAGAGTCAATTTTTATAAATGGTGAGGGGCATGGGTTCAGTTTCAGTCTTCTACGTGTGGCTAACCAGTTCTCTCAGATGGTTTCACACCAGAATTGTACCAAATGTTCAAAGAGAAGCTTGCATCCATATTGCAGAACCGATTCTAAAACATGGAGAAAGAAGAAACCCTCCCCAACATGTTCTGTGAAATAAACATCACCCTGATACCAAACCAGGAAAGGACCCAACAAAAATCAAAAACTATAGACCAATATCATTAAGGAATATTGGCACAAAAATATTCAATAAAATCCTAGCAAACAGAATACAGCTACACATTATATATATATACACACACACATTCTAGCCAATGCAATCAGGTATAGGAGAATAGGTATGGGTATATCACATGTGTTAAAGGGGAACAGGGGATGTCAAACTTTGCTGATGATATGATATTTAGAAAACCTTAGAGGCTCAACCACAGGGCTCCTGGAAGTGACCAAGGAATTCAGTAATGTCTCAGGAGACAAAATCAATGGCCACAAATCAGTAGCCTTTGTATAAAGCTAAGAATCAGATCAAAGACCCAATATCCTTCACAGTGGCTTCAGAGAAAATGAAATATCTGGGAATGTATATAGATTCAAACAAAGGATATGAAGGATCTCAATAAAGAGAACTACGAAACCCTGAGAAAAGAAATAGCAGAAAATGTTAACAAATGACAATAGGCATTTATTTCTCACAGTTTCCTGACCCTGGAAGCCTGAGGTTGAGAAGTCAGGATGGTAGGAACATTGCTTACTTACTGATTTGCAGACAGGAATCTTCTGGCTGTGCTCATGGCTGGGAAGAAAACATTTTTTAAATGTCAATAATATTCAAAGTGATCTACACATTTAATGCAGTACCCATCAAAGTACCAACTTCATATTTTTGAATAATTTAAAAAAATAATACTTTGTTTTATATGGAAGCAGAAAAAAACTAAATCGCCAATGCAATTCTAAGAAATAAGAACAAATCTGGAGTCATCATGTTACCAGACTTCAGGTTATAAGTTTACAATGATCAAAATAGCACAGTGCTGGTACAAAAATAGAGATATAGATCTGTGGAATAGAATAGAGAACCCAGAGATGAACCCAGCCTCATATTATTTGGTTGATCTCCAGTAAACCAAACATAAGTATACACTGGGGAAAAGAGTCCCTTTTCCATAAATGGTGCTGGGAAAATTGGTTAGCCACATATACAAGACTGAAACTGGACCCACACCTCTTTACTTCTTTTCAATTGTTATTTTAATGTCAAAATTGGATTAAGATAGCACAAGCTTTAGTTAAACTCAAAAGTTTAGTGAGATTAGAATTCACATTTAGGAAATGAATTTTCTTAATTGTGATGACAGAAAATAAAGGTATAATTTTGCCCTCAAGAAACTCAATGTTCATTAGATAACAAAATAACATAAATGTAATATTAATATTGAGGGAATAAAGAACACAAACTGATACCATGCATCAGTTTCATAACTTATAAGATAAAGTTATAAAAATGACTTGCTCTTGAACTAGTTAGACTATATATGGGAAGAAACAAAAGATAATTAAATTTTGCTTTCTGAAAGAGGATGGACAAGATTTGCAGGATAAGACATTCTCTGAGAGGACAAGAACTAAAAAACTGGAAACAAAAGGGGTCTTCCATCTCTTTTGTGTGAGTCAAAAGTCAGTGTTGGCAAGAAGTAGAAGAAGCTAGTGAGGCTGGTCTTGGTTAAGCCAAAAGATAACAGACCTGGAAATCCAGAGTGATGTGACAGGGTAGAGGTCAATCTAGTCATATGTGGCCTTGGCTACTGTTAAGATTCACTGCAAGTAGTTTTTATGTTTTTTGAGGCAGAATTTCACTTTGTCACTCTTCAGTAGCACAGCAACCTGAAACCCTTGTACTCAAGTGATCCTCTTGCCTCAGCCTCCCAAATAGCTAGGACTGTAAGCTCCTGCCACAACATTGGGCTATTTTTAGAGACATGGTCTCTCTCTAGCTCAGGCTCATCCAGAACTCCTGAACTCAGGCAATCCACCTGCCTTGGCCTCCCAGAGTGCTAGGATTACAGGCGTGAGTGATGGCACCTGGTCCCAGATGCAAATAGATGACAGGAATAGAATTATTTTGTACATTCAGATGTTTAGCTTCATATGGTCATGGCAAGTGTCAGATCATTTTTACCCTCACATCTCCTCAGTTTTTTAAAGAAGTTCATTGGCAAATTGGCTTAAATAATTTCAACAGTACCAAGAAAAGCAATCCCCAACAAACACACACACAGACGCAAGACCAAGCAAAAAAAATAAGAAAAACAAAAACACTTTGCATATGGTCTTTGCACAAAGTGATTTGTTTCCACAGTGCATTTTGAGAATGTTTACTTGGATTATAAACCAAATTACCAAGACTACTGAGAAGAAATTTTGACTTCAAAATCTGGAGCAGCCAGGACAGCTGTGAAGCCAAGTTTGTGGGGCTTATTAGGACAGCAGCTGGCCTGGAGCTGAACAAAAAGATAACTCCGGTTCTTTGAAGGAAAGAATGTGATGAAAAGCACAGACTAATCTTTTCTTGGTGAAAGTGAAACAAGAAAAAAACTTTAAAAAAAAAAGTCACTAAGGGATCAGAAAGAACTTTAAATAACGATGTCATGTTAAGGCACTCTGCAAAGTTCATGTTCCTCATCTCCCCCACACTCATTACTGTCATTCACAGAATACTGTTAAGTCAAATTTGGGGTTATCATTGATTTCTAAGATGGGCAGTACAGTAACTTAAATTATATTTCAATGTTTTGAGAAAATTTAATTTAAAATAATGAAAACAAATAAGGTCCAGCTCTATGGCATAACCTTTAGGATAAAAGAATTAGGGAATCTGGCATTTCCTATGTGTTCTTGAGATCGGACCTCAGGGTAAAATGTTGAAAACAGTCTCTGGGAGAGGGAAGCAGAAAGTCCTTGATAAAGATGTATTAAAGTTTCCCTTGGTTCAGTGATCTCTCTAAATGTTCTGTTGCAGGGTATTTCTGCATTTGGCTGATTATCAGAAGGGTCCTGAAAAAAAAATTAAAGTATTTCTATGTGATTTTTAAAATGCCATGGAGAATGATGTATAAGAACCGAGTGGTTTTATAAATTCCTGCATCTCGGAGAAACCTTTATACATTGTCTCATGCCTCTCTTTTCTAAATCCTATCTGTATTTCTCCTATAATATAGTACACTTCTCCACCTACTCTCCTCCTGTCAGGACCCTTATGCTTACTTGAAAAAAATACAGCTTAATAACCAGGATCTATACAGACAAAACCAGACAAAAGCTTAATAACTGGGATCTGTACAGAACTTCAATTAATCCACAAGAAAAAATCCCATATATCAATGGGGAAGAGAGATGAATAGAATCTTCTCTAAAGACACAGAGCAATGGCTAGCAAACACATGGAAAAATGCTCATCATCCCTAATTATTAGAGAAATGCAAATTAAAACCACCCTGAAATACCATCTAACCCCAGCGAGAATGGCCTATATCACAAAATCTCAAAGCTGCAGATGCTGGGGTAGATGAAGAGAGAAAGGAACACTTACACTGCAGGTGGGACTGCAAACTAATACAACTTTTTGGGAAAGAAGTATGGAGAAACCTTAAAGAACTCAACCTAGACCTCCCATTTGATCCTGCAATTCTATTACTAGGCATCTGTCCAGAAGGAAAACAATGTTTTATTATAAAGACACGTGTACTAGGCTGTTTATTGCAGCCCAACTTACAATCACTAAAATGTGGAAACAGCCTAAATGTCCTTCAACCCAGGAATGGATTGGTAAGCTGTGGTACATGTATACCATGGAATATTATTCAGCCAATAACAAAATGGAGATTTTGGGGTGGTGCCTGTGGCTCAAAGGAGTAGGGCACTGGCCCCATATGCCAGAGGTGGTGGGTTCAAACCTAGCCTCAGCCAAAAACTGAAAAGCAAAAAAAATGGAAATTTTGCAGCATTTACACTAACCTGGATGGAGGTGGAACACATTATTCTTAGTGAAGCATCACAGGAATGGAGAAGTATGAACCCTATGTTTTCAACTTTGATATGAGGACAATTAATGACAATTAATGACACAGTGGGGCATGGGGGAAGGGAAGAGTAGACAGAGAAGGAGGGAGGGAGAGAGGGAAAGAAAAAAAAAAGAAAAGAAAATAGTGACTAATTCTCATATAAATTGGATTTAATTTGACCAAAGCACACTACTTAAACATTAATTTTTAATTCAACTTGTTAATATGTTGTTTAGGATATTGCATCCTCATTTATAAATGAAATATGTTTGTAATTTCCCCTTTATCATAGTATATTTTCTCCAATTTTAGTATCAGGTGTATCCAGATTAAGTATAATGATTTTGAAGTATTTCTTCTTTTTCTATTGTCTATAAGATTTGGCATGATCTATTTTTTGAAATTATCTTTTACTTTTATTTATAAATATCAGTTGTCCATTTTTTGAGACTTTGGAGAATAAAAAAGAAGAAGAAGTTAACTGATGACTCCATACTGAACCTCGGAGTCAAAGCATTATGTAAGAGACATATTCTTATTTGACAATGTGCATGTTACTTTCTTTGCATTATTATTATTATTGCTTAATATTTCAATACAGCAATTATCTGATTTCTTTTCTAAATGTATTTATCTTCATTAGTTCTTTACAAGATTTTTGTTTCTAGTCCTTATCTTAAACATTATTATTAAATTTTAAGCCTTTTTAATTTTGTGAAGGCAAAAAGTGGAAACCCAATAAACACATGTATCTATAAAAAATTAAAAATTACTATAAATACAAAAATATGAATTTAAGTCTTTCAAAGAAGTAATAAAATTCAAACCATTTGTATTTACATAAATGGGATTTCTCCATTTCATTGCAGTGTCTGAGCAGCTTCACCATTGTAGTGAGAATCTGGTGTTTGTGCATACGTGGGATGCTGATTGTATGACGCATCAGGGCATGACAAAGATTCTAAATACTAGTCGATGGCCAATAGCAGAAACCTACATCCTACTCAGGATAGAGCAAGAGAAGATTCTTCCAGGACCCAGAAGATCTCTCGTGCTAATAGCACGTACTAAATGTATTAGGCAAACTTCTCACAGAGATTAGTCAATGCAGGATAAGTATGCATGATAATTATATGTGTATATTATGACATATACAAGGTCTCACAGTTAAGTTCATGAACTCATCTTGAAAAAGTGCTACATACCTCATTGCCAAATATTACTACAGTCATTTTCAAAGTACTCCCTTTGGGAAGCTATGCACCGATGTTAGAATTTAGTCAACCCTTCAAAGCAATTTTAGAACTTTTTTCTGGTCATCAGAGCTGTTTCATAGGGCATAGAAAAGCATGCAAGAACAACAGTTGTCACATCCCACTCCTGCCACTGCTTGTCAGTGCCCAGGACCGGCCAGGTCTCGGGCGCAGCTTAGGTTCCGATGCAGACCGCTAAGCTACCTTGCTCAGGAACAATTTCTCTTAGGTGCCTGAGGGCTTTACTTTAGTAGAGGGGAGAGAGAGAGATAGTCTTTGAGGGAGAAGCAGTCTTCTTAGAAGGATAGATCTTCATCTTCAGCAGAGCTTAGTGATCTTCAGCAGAGAGACGCCATGCTGGCGTTATGCAGGCAGGAGAGGAGACAGAGTCAGAGTAAGCGGGTGGGTAATAGAATGCACGTGCTCCTGACTGCCCGCTCCTCCAGCCTAATATAAGGCTGATCTTGTGCCTCTCAACACCACAGGTGTAATCACTGCCAATTCACCAATACTCTCATCTCGTGAGCTCTCTTCTTATTAGGAAAGCTAAATGCCTCTCCATACCCTTTTCACCAAGGTGTTCCATTATTGAGCTTTATAGGTATTCCTCATAACTCTCACTCCTCCTAGCCATAGGCTATACGGGCTGCTGCAAACAGTGAACACTGCCACGTGTCAACATGAACACAGCTGTGAGACACTGCTATACCAAGGTTATGAACCTTACTGAGTTGTTTGTACAGGTCTGGCAATGTAAGAGCAAGGCAGCAAGTTTCAGACTTAGTTGTCAGACCTTTGTATAATGACAGCTCTGTTGACCATTCCAGAAACAGAGTTTGAAATTGCTTTGATGGGTGAACTAGACACTAATGTCAATGCCTACCTTCCCAATGGAAATACCTTCAAGGTGACCATAGTGATATTCAATAAGGACGTATGTAGCACTTCTTCTAGGATGAATTTGGGAATTTAACTCTCAGATCATGTATTTGGTCATATGGTTGCATGAATTAGATGAAATGTAAAATAAAATATGTACAACACATGAAAATTGACAAATGAGATCAGGGGGCATCCTTTCAGTGGAGTAGCAAGACTTGCCTAACAGATCCTTGGAGAAATATCAGATTCTAAAGAGGCATGCACTTCTTATTGACTTACTATAGTTAGACTATTTTATAACTTTATAGGAATAGAAGAAAACTTATGGAAAAATAATAGAAAGATAAATATTCAGTGCACATAGCAATGCAAATGAATTTCGTCAAGTAAAGATGCTATTGATTTCTATTCTGTAGAAAAGGGAAGTGCAAACATTACATTTTATGCCACGTAGAACCTTGACCAGTTTTGCCTCTATTAGTGAATTTATTTTCATGTTTCTGATGCCTCCTCATAGTCTCCATTAAAGTACTTTTAATGTCTTACTGGTTCCCATACATATTAGTTCTCTCAGGCTGCTACAATAAAATATGACAAACTAGGTGGCTTAAGCCACAGAAATTTATTGTCCGACAGTTCTGAAAACTAGAATTCCTAAAAGAGATGTCAGTAAAATTGTTTTTCTGAGGTCTATCTCCTTGGCTTGAACACGGCCAATTTTATCATCCAGTGTTTTCAGGTATCAGTGTCTCTGTGTGTCCTGTTTTTTCTTATAAAAATAGTAGAAACATTGTATTAGAGTGTGCCTTATTGACCTCATTTGAACTTAAGTTACCTCTGTAAAACCCCTATCTCTAAATAGAGTTACATTCCAAGGTACAAGGTGGTAGACCTTCAACATAAATAGTTTTAATACAAAACACCACTATTGCATAATGCACTGCAGGAAATCTCTGAAAGAGGCTCATTTACTACTTGCAAGGTGGTCATTATGGTTTTTTTTTTTTTCCTTTTTGAATATTTTAATTTAGGAAATGCTGGAGTTTGTCAGGTCCTATCTCTTGACTACAGAAAAAGCAAGGTCCCATGTGGGGGAAATGTGTGCTATTAACCTCTTTTTTTCATTGTCTATGTGTGTGCTTAACATATATTGTTAACATCAATTTTTTTTGATATGGCATAGTCAGGTTTGGATGGAATCCCAGAACAACCAAAAAATTTCAAAAAGATTATGAAACTGTTGCCTCAAGGACTACATGGAAAGTAAATCTTCCTGCTGGAAAGAAAACCCTGACCCTTGCATTAGAAATCACCTTCAATTCTTCTTTTCTTAACTGCAAGAGAAGGAAGGCAGTCAAGGGAAGGAAATCCGATGTGTGTTTTGATAAGAGACTAGCTGTCTGTGGAATTCTATAGTTGTCACTTTACATTATCTTCCTTTATTAAAGCCATCTTTATTAAGGCCCACAGGGACCAATATTGGTTGCCAGGACTGCTAATCTCCAGGAAATGAAGCTGATTCTACAGAGCTGATGGTGTAGTGGGGAGAGGAAGAATAACGAGGAAAGCTACCAAAGCTGACTCAACCTCCAGGCTGGAAGAGACACTGAGATGCAGAGTAGTGATGCTCGCACTTGACAGAGTTTGATCCTGCTCACATAGATTGCCCTTAGGTTGAAAGGTGATAGATACTTCTGCTCAGCTTAAAGATCAGTCATTTGAAATTGTTATGCTTAAATTTTTTTTTTATTGTTTAGGATTATTGAGGGTACAAAGACTTAGGTTACACTGATTGCATTTGTTAGGTGCTGTCCCTCTTGTAATTATGTCCTGCCCCCTAGATGTGTGCCATACACTGTGTCCCCCCATCCCTTTCCCTCCTGCCCTCGCCCCTATGCTTAATTACTCATTGAGTATAAACATAGCAGAAAGGGGTAAAATTTAAGAAATTTCTTACAGGTATGGCAAAATGTTTAATGCCAATAACAGAAACAAAACAGTGTGATATCCCACCACAAAGAATGGTTTTACCCAGCCTTAATCCCAAACTGTTACAACTTTCTGAAGTCATCGTAAAGTTCCCAGTAACACCATACTAAGTTGTTGGCAAGATGATACATGCTGAAGAAACTAAGACAGTTTGAAGGATTTTAAATAGAAGATATTTTGCCTGCAAATTTAAGTTGAGGACCTTGGCCACATATAATCTCAAGGTGATTTGCAATGAAACAAGCAAGCAATTACTAAGTGTGGATTTACTCTGCAATGAACCAAATGACTCCCCTTCACTCTCATTTACTCTCTCTAAGCCTCACTTTCTTTATGTTTTAATTATAAATAATGACAAATCCTCTAATAAAGGTTATTAGAAATATGTGGTACATAATATATTAACCTGGTCTGCAGAAGTGGTCAAAAAATGGCCTATTTCCTACATAAATAAATATGTGCATTTTATTCTGTCCAGTACATAGATTCAGGTAATTGAGCCCTAAATTTTATTACATTAAGGTATTTAGGCATCAGTTTATGTGACCAAGATTGATATGGATGACAGGAGGCATAGACAGGAGCCATGGTGTTTAAAATACTACTGAATTGTGAGATTCTAGACGAAAGATTATGAAGCCTTGATGCAGGTAGCAAAGGTAGGGAAGAAGAAGAAATCACACCAAGAATCTAAAATTGTCAAAACTTAATCACTGAATGGCAGAGAGAGTGGAGGAAATAAAGAAGTCAAAGATACGTCTGGAATTCTGGAATGTACAATGCAGAATGGAAATAGGTCAATCTAAATACCTTGTATGTTCCTGATGATCTTCCCTTTCCCCAAATCTTCAGCCTGCTTTTTATAGCACAAAAGATAAAGCAAAGAAATTAAAAAAAAAATTACCCAAAACACAGTTAAGTCACTTAACTCTCTCCGATGAATCCCATTGCTTTTGAGATAAAATCCAAATCTGTCCATGGTCTAGGATTAACATAACTGAGTCTCTGTGCCCTTGTCCCTGAGATTATTTTATGCCGCACAGCTCCTGGATTTCTATGCTCAAGATGCACAGTTCTCTTTTCATTTGTAAATCTTAGTGAGCACTTTTTCAACTCAGACTTTCCCACCTGCTGTGTCTGTCTGGAAGTGACTCTGCACATGGCTGGCTGGCTCTTCTCCATCTGAGTTCACCTTATTGTCTCCTCAGAACAGACTTCCCTGACTACACAATCGAACGTAGACCTCCGATTTTTTTTTCAGTCAGCATTATATTCATTTTTTTGGAGATTGTTTCTTACAACATGTTAAAATATATTCGTTTATTTGTTGAATTGTTACTATATCCCATTTACTAATATTAGGTCATTAAATCTGAAGTGTCCGATTTCAAGTCAAAAATTGAGTTTATTATTTCCCAAATAAGTAGTGCAATTAATCAAAGCATGTGCCTAAACTATTGACACGGTTTTGCCATCTTAATGGTACCTTGTTTATGCCAGCAGCAAAGAAGCTCAGAGAGCAAGTGGCAATCAACTTGCTGAAGGCATTGCACACAGTCTGTTGAGAAATCAATGTTTTTTTTTTTTTGTAAGAAGTGATCCAAAGCCTGGAAGAAGTTGTAGTTGGTTGGTGTAAGATCTGGTGAATACAGTGGATGAAATGGAGTTTCCTAGTCCAGCTTCTGTAGTTTGAGTAGTATTAATTGTTAATTATTAACTCGGAGCCCTCTTAAACTACATAATTGCAATGATGCTTCTATTGCCATCTGCCATGAAGACAGTATTCACTAAAAGAGAACCAGATGTGGTAAACACATTAACATGTGTGCCATTGTCAAATGCTGCTGTTCTAAATGTATAAGTGACATGACAATTAATGGCTGTGAACAGCTGGGTTTTGAGAGTATGGAAAGTGATTACACTCTCTCTCTCTCTGTGTGTGTGTGTGTGTGTATATATATATATATATATATATTTGTATTGTGATGAGATTGGCCTATTTCTGTTGATCACTCATAAGCATCCTCGTCATGTGGGCCAACTGATTGCAGTAGGCACCCCCTGTAATTGCTTGACTAGTTTCATGAAGCTGTAGTGAATGATAGCAGTACTGGACTACCTTTTTCTGATGAATGTTCAGTTTTTTTTTCCAAAATTTTCAGCATTTCATCTTTATTCAACCATTGTGCCACGCTTCTGATTGTCAAAAAGAATTCATTTTTTATTATACATAACAATAGGGTGAAGAAATGGTTTATCGTTATGCTGTGAAAGCAAAGAAAGGCAAGCTTTGAGATGATTTCTCTTCTGACACTTGTTTAATTCATCTGGAACCCATCTATCTGGCTATTTTACCATGCTGGCTTGTTTCAAATGGTCCAGTATTGTTGGAGTAGCCGCATCAAAACTTGCTGCTACCTCATGTGTAAGTTAAAATGGAGTTACTGCTACTGCCACTTTGGCTCATCATTATCTGCGTTAGTCTTAGGTGATCCACATGTCTCATTTTTAAGATACAAATCATCAGAATGGAACCTCTCATCTACATACTGTGTATTCATAAGCCACCTCCTTCCCAAACACTTTATTGATATTTCCAGCTGTCTACACTGCACTGGTGCCACAATGCACCTCATATTCAAAAATAACATGAATTTTTAACTTGTTCATGGTTTCACAAAAAGTGCTCTAAAATTTTTTAAAGATAATCATGAGCCAAAATGTGCATTTGAAAGAACAAGGATGTACTTTCACGATAAAAAATAAAGAAGTGTCAAAGTGAAATGTCAGAGTTATACTGTCAAGCTTAGCACTTAAGGAAATCAGATATTCCATACTTAATAACCTAATATTTTCAATACCATGAATCCAAAGACTATGCCACTGTGCTTAGCCACTGTGAATCCATCACTTGTCAAGGCAGCTGGCATGTAGAAGGAGACAGTACATATATCTCCATGAAAGAGTGAACCTTCAATAGCATATGCACAAATTTGAACTGACAGATGTTACAGTGTTTTGTTGTGGTTGATGAGAACCACAGTAGTAAGACAATTGGCCTCTTTTCATGGATTCTGCAAATATTATTCTCAGTATTCTCTTTCTCTTTTGAGAGTGTGGTGGGTGCACTAACATTCAAAGGGTAGGATAAGAAGAAGAATTAGACAAAACCTGGTAATTCTTCATCAGGCATATAAGACAAGAAACAGAGGATACTGCAAGGAAATAGCCCACCAAAAATGACGCATCGAGATTGTAGAATAGCCAAAAAGTCAATTCAAGGCAGGACCAGAAGATAGAAGCTACTAGATGTTTATATTAATTCCAGAGGGATTTCATCAAACTAAATACTTGATAAAATTTCTATGAAAATGCTTTCTCCCAGGTTGATTGGATCTTCAGAGTAAGTATGTTTGGGAAGGGGGTGTGTGTGTGTGTGTGCATGTACTTAAACTTAAGAATCTAGCAGGAAAGAAAAAGTGGCTAGGATGGCTTTTTACTTTTCAAACTACAAAGGCCTTTGCTGTTCACAAACAAATCCTATGAAAGACATAGCCTTTAATACTGTACCCTGAGTTCTGGGTGTTGGAAACTAGCAATGCTTAGTCAGTCTATCTATGGGTGAGCTTTAACATATTCAGTAACCTGGAGAAGAGAATACACTGACATGTCCATCTTTTAAAATAGACATGGCATATATATTTTAAATATTTGATACACAAAAATGTTATCTTTAAATTTATTATGTCATCATAGACTTAATATGCATATTTCTAAAAATAAAACCCAGATTGTAGTGTTCTTTCACCAGAGATTTGAAGAATTTTACATATGTATTTAAATATAAAATTTTATATGCTCTATCCATTGCAACTCAGAGCCTTCTTAAACTACATAATTGCAACGATGCTTCTATTGCCATCTGCCACGAAGACAGTATTCATTAGAAGAGAACCAGATGTGGTAAACACATTAACATGTGTGCCATTGTCAAATGCTGCTGTTCTAAATGTATAAGTGACGTGACAATTAATGCCTGTGAACAGCTGGTTTTTGAGAGTATGGAAAGTGATTACTTTATCCCGTAAATGGACAAATCCACAGATGCTCTAGGTTGTGCTCAGTTGTTGGCATTTGTAAGATATATTTTGGAAAACGTGGTGAATGGAAGCATGCTATTTGGTAAAACTTCGCTGGATGACACAACAGAAGGGGGAAACTTTCTAAAGTCTTTCAAATGACAAAACAAAACAGATTTTAGGGTGAAAAAAGTATGGTGTGGAGTTCTTAATGTGGACTCAAGCAAATCAAAGAATGAAAACAAAAGAGCCTTCCCATGCCTAATGTTTTCTGTATATACTGTGCTATATACAAACAATTGTGTAAATGGTCATTTCTTTGGAGATATGTGAAAAATAATGACCTCACTTATCAAATCTCCATGCCTATCTGCAGTGATGGTTGAATTTAAAATGGGCCAATAAAATGTGCACAAGTCTGATGATTCTGTCTTGATCAACAATAAAATCTGGCAGACCAATTAATAATCCATTAAGGTTTACAAGGTCAGCTTCCTGGAATATCATTTCTTTTGTTCTCACCTTTTGGATAATACAAACATTTCTGACAGAAAGAGACATGCATCCTTACAATGGCTGTCAAAACTGAAGCTGCCAGAGACTCAGAAAATTAGTCAATTAAATTAAATGGAAATGTTTAGCTTATTTTTTGCCCAGATAAAATATAAAGACAACCTGATTTATCACTTCATAAGCATTTATAAACAAAACTGGAAAATATTGTGTGATAAGAAAATAGAGCTGGTGTTCTCAAGTGAATAGC
This sequence comes from Galago senegalensis, assembly GCA_963575145.1. NCBI lineage: Eukaryota > Metazoa > Chordata > Mammalia > Primates > Galagidae > Galago > Galago senegalensis. The sequence continues at coordinate 31,766 of CAUYTI010009333.1, forward strand.
TACAGTTTTTTCTTCTAGAATTATTTTTCCATTTTTATCTTTCCTTGTGAATTCTTTATTCTTTATCAGAATGGAATTAAACCTTGCTATTACCCAATATTACATAGATCCAGTGGATTATTGACTCTATTCCAAAAACATCAGAAAATTCATTCAGATTACATATAGTGTTATGAGAAAATAACTTCAATCAACTGTTTAATATGATGAGGAATTATCATAACTATAAAGTTAAACAACTGTAAATTCACACTCATGATTTGGAACTAAAGAAAGAAAGTTCCTAGTCAAAATCAGTGAGAAATATATGCTATTTTTCATTTACCCAAAATAACCATAATTGACATTAGTTATTTTCAATCAAAGATTTTTAAGTATAATACACTGATTAGTAAAGCATGAGAAAGTGGGTTTAAAACCATCGAAAGCAAACCTGGGTTCTGTTTTACTGCTTTTCTCTTTCATTGACAACATCTGAATATTCCCAGCCTCTCCCCAGCTTCAGTTGTTTTCTCTTCGAATTGTTAGTGGAAAACAAAACAAAACATAGTTGTTGGCTTTTTTCTTTTAGGTGTCTGAAGCAAAAGACACATATTGATTGAGAAGAAATCTGAAAAAGAATGCAGTCATGGTTAAACACATCTAAATCCTTTCTTTGCTCTAGTATGAATGAAAAAGCTAAAATTTCTATTTATCATTTTTCTCTATGGAAATGGTAGAATAATGGAGACTATATTATCTTTTTAGTTTAAACTATTAGAACACAAAATATGTGAAACGGTGAATACTGGACAATAAGGATTACAGGGTAATTGTCCTTGAGAGAAGAAAAAAGAAAGAGATGAACACTTCGATAGCTCCAGAATACTACACAGAGAGCATTTCCAAATATGTTAATAGTTCAAATTTCAAGGAGGGCCAGGTAGGTAGAATTTGCAAGGTAGAGTATCATAGGGAAAAGAGATGGCTGGATAACACAACAGGAGGAATCTTTGTAAAGGAGAGAGAGATAGAGGTTTTGCCTTCTGGTCTTCATCTGAACAATAATCAACACATAGACACCACGTCTGTGGAACTACTGAGGCTGAGGAAAGAATCACTGAAAGCTGTACAGGGAACCATTTTCAGAGTTCACCCAGGAACAGAAACAGTTTGTTCCCACAAGACAAAGTGAAAAGACCTTCAAATGCATGTGATATTGAGCAGAATTCTCCAAAAGATATTGCCTCAGTATAGAGGCATTGTTAAAATTGGAATAGACTTCCCTGGATCCATTGAGCATAGCAAACTTCAAAAGTATCAAATTGCTCAAAACTTATTTAACTAAATGAAGCATAAAATTTAAAACAGTTTAAGGAATACAAAAACTGTAGCACCAAATCACAAAATTCACAATGACTAGCATGAAAAAATAAATAAATAAATAAATTGCCAGGCATGCAAAGTTAGGCCAATGTAGCCCATAATGAGAAGGACAAGCAATTGACAGAAACATGACAATGAAAGACATAAACAGTATGATAACACATAAGGAACTGAAAATAAACTCCTTTTGTGCAAAAAGGTAGAGGAATCATGAATATAAAAACAAGAAGCCATGTGATATAAACATGCACCAAAATGAACTTATAAACATAAAGAATATGGTATCTGAAATCAAAAATACATTAGATGGGATTAAGATCAGATTATAGCTACCAAAGAAAAGATTAGTAAAACTGGAGACATGGCAGTCAAAACTATGTAAGATGTGTCAAAACCTTAACATCCTAGTTCTAGAAAGGTTCACTTGTACCCTTGTTAGACAGAGATATAGGTGATCTTTCCAGATGTTTGCATTAATGTACACAGCTATCATTTAATAAAATAATAATAATAATAATAAAAATAAAAAAAAAAGAAATGGGTGACTGTCACACAGAGAGATATGTTATGGGTAGAGACACACATCAGGGAGTGGGAAGGGATACAATAGAAGGAGGAATGGATGGGAAAGAGAGAGACAATAGAGACAGGGCTGTGGGAAGAGAGAAAGACAAACACACAGGGTTCCCTTGAGGTAGAAGGAGACACACAGAGACAGGCTGCTGTAGGAGAGAGGGAAACAGAGAGACAGAGAATCCTGGGGGGGGCGGGAGAGAGAGAAACAGCGACAGTTCTTATGAATCAAAGAGAGGTAGAGAAGGTGGTGGTAAGGAATAGACACAGGGCATGGGGGATGTGAAGGCAGAAGGTGATGTGGGGAGAGAGATAAACAGAGATTCTACCTGGATAGAGAGAGAGATACAGAGTCGGCTGTGTGTGTAAGGGACACACACAAAGACTGGTGAGGGAGAGAGAGACACACACATACTTGGTCATGAAGGGAGAGAGGCACAAATAGAGACACACTACACAATGGAACCTTGTGATACCTAATAGATAGCCCATTGAGATACCTCTCTTAGAAAGAGGTGGAGACCCCACCTTAATCCTGCCTATAGTCTTTAAATCAAGTCCCTGTACATTTCTGTGATATGTCACAGGACCAAACAGTGGAACACTGACCTGCACATGGGAGATTCAGACTTGGCTGTATGGTGCTTGTCATGCCTTCAGGATGTCATGGCCTGAAAGGCCAAGCCTTCCTCCAGTGGAGTGTGCCACTCTGCTATGACATGGTGGGCTGATAGAGGACTCTCCCTGGGCTTCACTTTGTTTTCTGGCTCCCTTGGCAGATCCTACCGTCATTTTCTGGGTACAGGAAGAGGATCCCCAAAAGACCAGGCAATGGGACATTTGTCCAGGCTCCTTAGCCAGGCCCAAGCTTACTAACCCTTCTTCTGTCAAAGTCATGGGAATAGTATATCCTTTCTCAGAGTCCACTGATACCTGGCTCTCCAAAAGGTCTGAAAGACCTGATCCATCTGGTGCTGCCCCTGGGGCAGTGGAGAGCGGAGGGTCAGAGGTTTGGGCAGGTGCACACTCCCTTGCTGGAGCCTCAGCCTTTGGCTCTACTCAGACCTTATAAGTCATGCTGATTGATCTTAGGCCCAAGCCTCACAAAAGGAAGTGTTTCTAATTCTATTAGCTGGAGAAGAAAAGGATGCATACAGTATGTGGTTGTGATACCCTTAAACTTGACATAGCTTTGGGGGCACTTAGAATAGTGTAGAGGAGAACACGAAGGAGGGAAAAGGTGGCATTATGGGTTCCCATGGAGATACCTATCTTAGAAAGAGACAGGGACAACCTCCTAGGGTCCACATGGAATGTGCCCACTCCCTGCTCTGGCAATGTTAAGCCCTCATATTGCCCCATGATAAAGGTGTTTTGGGGACATGGTTCTCTGGTAAAGTGAAACCCCCAAAGCCCTCAGCACACCACAGATAAATTTTATGAACCCCTTGTTGTTTTGGTCATGCTGTGTTCTTACATTTATCCTGGACTATAGTAAGGAGAAACATTCTTCTCTGCACCGGCTTCCTGCCTTGCTCATACTATGTATGGATTTCCATTCCTCTGTAAATGACTCCTGACAGAATTTCTAGTCATCCTGGATCATACAATGGGGGTCTGTACCCTCCAGAAGAGACAGAATACAAGACGTACGTAGGCTATATGTCACTTGGGCAAAATGCCATGCACTTCAAGCCTGGCATTCTCATCCTTAGAAGAGACTTTCACAGGGTCCACAGTTGGCATGTGCCTCCAAACCTTCCTTCTCTCTCCACACCTCTGCCTATTTGCATGCACAGGTTCAGACAAAAGGGCACAGATCACAAAGAGGCTAGGGACCCAGTCCTCAGGGAGGGAACTGCCTCTTCCAGGAATCTCTCCTTGGCACTACCCCAAAAAGCAGAAAGTCAGGAACCCTTTTTCCCACCAGCCATGTCAGTCTCCATCCCTACCCCCAGTCACTTGCCAGTTGCACATCTGTGGGGTGAAATCCCACAGCTGTGTGCTCCTTCACACACTATATGGGCCCTTTAAGCTCTAGAGGCAGGTGGACAGAATTCTGTGGAAGGCAACTCTGTTGATGACCCGGTATCCCTGGTCAGCATGGTACAGGGCCTGGGGATTAGGGCATAAAAACCCATTCCCAGTGACTCTGGCCATGTGGCTGTTAAGCCTGCAAAGAAAGGGTTAAAAACCTTTCTGCAGAGACACAGCATAGGGTTGGTTACAGGTTGCCAGAGACAGAAGCCTTAAATCTGCTTTCTATAATGAGTGTATAGTGTAACCTCAAAGGTTTTACTCCTCTCTTGGTAATCTCAAGTCTTTGGACAAACTCCTTTTTGCAGCTGTCTCTATATTTCAAACTTTGTATCTTTTTGAAGGTTGAACTAACTTTAGAAAATAGTATGAATGCTTTGCTTGTTAATTAATAGTGTGTAAGTGACCAGCCAACTATAAAAGGTGGTCTTGAACAATAAAGCTTTGCTACTTCCACCAGAGAGGTTGTCTCTCTCCTTCACTATAATAATTCCAGATGTGAGACTGCACCTGTAGTGACGCTGTCTGTCTTTCGTGAAACCCCAATGCAACATGGTAGATACCCAGGTGAAAATTGGCAAATAGATTTCACCCACCTCCCTAAAGTACATGGCATACAATATCTATTAGTATTTGTAGATACTTTTACCAATTGGATTGAAGCATTCCCTTGTAGAACAGACAAAGCCCAGGAAGTTGTAAAAGTATTAGTACATGAGATTCTCCCCAGGTTTGGACTCCCTCGATGTTTACAAAGTGATAATGGGCCAGCCTTCAAAGCAACAGTAACACAGGGAATATCTAAGCCACTAGGCATTCAATATCACCTGCACTGTTCTTGGAGACCCCAGTCCTCTGGAAAAGTAGAAAAAATGAATGACATAATCAAAGGACAGATACGAAAGCTAACTCAAGAAACCCTTCTCCCTTGGACTAAGTTACTTTCCATTGTCCTCCTTAGAATAAGGAATTTGCCTCAAAAGTTCAGTTGTAGCTCATTTTAATTGTTATGGAAGACCCTTTTTGACTAATGATTTATTACTAGATTTAGAAACTACAGAATTGGTAAAGCATACTACCTCTTTAGCTAAATTTCAACAAATCCTTAAAAACCTGCCAACTACATTTTCACATTCAACTCTAAAGGAACTTTTCTCTCCTGGGGATCTAGTCTTGATCAAAACTCTTCCTTCTAACTCACCTTCCCTAACCCCAATTTGCTAAGGGCCCTTTCCTGTTATCTTGGTTTCCTCTACAGATATTAAAGTTAAGGGTGTAGATTCTTGGATACATCATTCACGAGTGAAAGCCTGGCACCCTTCCCCTTCTACAGAAGACGACTCTGAAGAAAACCAACCACGGCCCACCTATTCTTGTGAACCTAAGGAAAGCTTAAAGTTATTATTTAGAAAACAATAACATCACTACTGTAATGCCTCTAACCTAACATGGTCTTACCTTGCCCTTTTACTAATTAACTATCTATTTATCAGAAATCTCACCAAACCACACCGCCCACAAAAAGATGGTTCCAGTCACAGATCCTAGTGTCACTCTTCCCTCCAGAGAAACCCTAACTGCCCCTTCCATCATCGCCCCAATTCAGCAGGAAGCAGTTAGATTGAGATGTCATTCTTTTCCTTAACAGCAGTTAGAGTTTTTACTTGGAGAGGGAGGAATGATACCGGAAAAGTGACACCCCAGCCAGCTCAGCTGAGCAGGGCCTGGGGGACCTGCCACTTCTGTCTTGGTGGCAGCAGCCGGCAAAATACCGGCAGGTTGGGGCAATCAATCGAGGGAGCTTTCTTCCCCCAGAGGCTCCAGTAGAGCGGCAGTTACCTGTCAATCACGGGAAAACTGTTGCCCATCCCTGATTGGCCCATTTTCAATCCTGCTCCTGATTCAATCACAGGTAAGCTATTACACCTATATAAGGCCCTGAGCAGAGAGCCTGGGGGCAGATCATCGCAGATCATCACAGACCTTCAAGAAAGATAGAGCAGAAGAACAAGCCAGCAGAACGTCGCAGACTGTCCAGAAGAAATGAAAGCTGTGGCACTTCTAGTGCTGATCCTGCCTTACAAAGAGGCTTGACCCTTTGTAAGAGCTGTATCTGTAACACCTCCACTGCTTATCCTGCCTTACAAAGAGGCTTGGCCCTTTGTAAGAGCTGTAACACATCAATTCTGCTCTACAAAGAGGCTTGGCTCTTTGTAAGAGTTGTTTTCATAATAGCTGTAACACTTGTATTCTGCCCTCTAAGGAGGTTTGGTTCTTTGAGTTGTAAATAAAACCTCACTATTTGTTCTATGGTCCGTCGATTCATTCATCAAATCGTCGAGACCAAGAGCCTGGAAATCCAGTGTTAAAAATCTGGTATCAATATCACCCTGTGACTGGAATCTCCACCTTTAATGTTATAAATAGGGCACAGCTATTAGATCAGTTCTCTGTGCCCGGAGGGCTAAGAAATGTCCTGGATCAAACACTTTCAGGACACCAGCTGAAGTGAGCAGGAAATTCCATTAAGACTCTGACCAGAAGCCTAGATCCCATGACAGACCAGGATGAAGTCACTACGTGGTTACCATGGATATCATCACAATGGATGTGACCCTGGGTTTCCACCTTTAAGTTTAATCTTATTTCTACTAAGCATGTGTAGTTGCTGCCTCGGTTTGTAGTTGGTTTCAAACGTTACAAAAAGTGGGGTTATTTCTCCACACTCAATTACTACTTCCAAAATTTTGTTTTGTAAGCATGGCCAAGGGACTCATCAACCCTTTTTCAAGTCATGTATTTGTAATCAATTGGAAGGGTATGTTTTATATACAGCAGGCCTTGTGATGCTATAGAAGAAGAAACAAAGCTTAATAATTGGACTATCATTTGACAGAACTAAATGATACATTACAAAATTCACAGTTCTACTTTTCATGATGTTTTCTTCTTTTTATCTGTTCATTTATTTTGTATTAAATCATAGCTGTGTTCATTAATGGAGATATCATGTGCTTGTTTTATATACAATTTGAAATATTTTCATCAAACTGGTTAACATAGACTTCATGGTATTTTTTTTTTTACTCTTTTTGTTAAGACATAGATATTCTACATTTCTACAGTTTCACTGTACCCTTAAAAGACCTTTGCACCATAAGTGCAATGCCTCCAATCACCCTCCTTCATCCCATTTACATCCCTTCCCTCTTATTGCTCTTCTCTTTCACCATATTTGTGGGCTATAATTGGGTTAGAGCATTGATATGAAAGTTGTAAATTAGTTCATTGTAAGGCTGAGTACTTTGAATACTTTTTCTTCCGTTGTTTATATTCTTTGCTAAGTAGAATGTATCCTAGCTCCATCCATGTAAACATGAAAGAGATAAAGTCTCTGTTTTTCTTTAAGTTTGCATAATATTCCATGGTGCACATATACGACAACTTATTGATTCATTCATTGGTCTATGAGCACTTGTGCTTCTTCCTTGACTTAGTAATTATAAATTGGGCTACAATAAACATTCTGGTATAAATGATTTGTTATAGTTTGTTCTGGTTTGATTTTTGCTCTTTAGGATATATACCTAATGTATATATAGAGGAAATGTAGGATCAAATTGCAGGTATATTTTTAATTCTCTAGGTATTCTGCAAACATCTTTCAAAAGGGAACGTATTAGTTTGAATTCCTATCAGCAATCTAGAAGTGTTTCCTGTTCTTCACATCTATGCCAGCATCTCTGGTTTTGGGATTTTGTGATATGGACTAATCTTACTGGAGTTAGATGATATCTCAGAGAAGTTTTGATTTGCATTTCTCTGGATGATGACCATTTTTTCATATCTCTGTAGGCCATTTGCATGTCTTCTTTAGAGAAGTTTCTCTTCAAGTCCCTTGCACACCCTGAGATAGGATCTATTGATCTTTTGTTGCTAATATATTTGAGTTGTCTGTGGATTCTGTTTATTAAATCTTTGTTGGATACATAACTTGCAAATATCTTCTCCCATTCTGAGGGCTGTCTGCTTCCTGTACTTACTGTGTTATCAGCTGTGCAGAAGATTTTTAGTTTGATCAGGCCCAGTAGTGTATTTTTGATGTTTCAAGTGACTAGCGCGTCCTCCTCATAAAATATTCACACAGGCCTATTTCTTAAAGTGTTTTCTGTGCACTTTCTTCTACTATGTTTATAGTTTTATGTCTTAAGTTTAAATCTTTAGTCCAGTGAGAGTCTTTCTGACTTAATTGTGTAATATTTGGGTTCAGTTTCTATATTATAGATATCACCAGTGAGTTAGCTCAGCACCATTTGTTAAATAGGGAATCTTCTCCTCACTCAATGTTTTTAACTGGCATGTCAAAGATCAGATAACTATAAGTAACTGGGTTGATCTATTGTTTCTCTATTTTTTTTCCATTCATCTACCTCTGGTTTTATCCCAGAACTATTTGGTTTTCATCAGTACCAATTCACAGTGTAGTCTGAGGTATGGTATCATGATTTTTCCTGCTTTGTTTTTATTTCTGAGTAATATCTTAGCTAGTCAAGGTTTTTTTTTTTCTGATTTCATATAAAATGAAGTATTATTTTCTCAAGACTTTTAAAGTATGACAGTAGAACTTTAGTAGAGATTGTATTAAAATTATATATTGCTTTGGGTACTATGGACATTTCAACAATGCTGATTCTTCCCAGCCATGAGCATGGTATGTTTTTTTATTAGCATGTTCAACTATTTCTTTTCTTAGAGATTCATAGTTGTCTTTATACAGATCTTTTATATCCTTTCTTAGGTAAAGTCTCAAATATTTCAAATCTTCAGCACTACAGTGAATGGAATAGAATCCTTTCCTGTTTCTTTCAGATTGACTGTTGTTGATATATATAAAGTCTACCAATTTATGAGTGTTGATTTTTATATCTGAGACCCTGCTGTATACTTTCATCACTTCTAAGAGTTTTGTAGAATAACTTGTGTATACCAAGACGTAGAATAATATTTTTTATGAAGAGTGAAAATTTGATTTCTTATGACCCTATATCAATACACTTGATTGTCTTTACTTCCCTAATTACAATGGCTAAATCTTCCATTACAATGATAAGTAGCAGTGGTGACAATAGGCAACCTTGCCTTTTTCCTGAGTTGAGTGGAACTTATTTCAATTTAACTTTATTCAATAGGATATAGGCTGTGGGTTTGCTGTAGATGACCACTATCAATTTAAGAAATGTCCCTTCTACACCAATTTTTTAAAGTGTTCTGATCATGAAAAGATGCTGTATATTATCTAAAGTGTTTTCTGCACCAGCAGTACAAATCATATGGTCTTTGTTTATTAATTTGTTTTATGTGCTGAATTATATTTATAGATTTACTTCTATGGAACCAGTCTTGTGACTCTGGAATAAAGCCCACTTGATCATAGTGTTCAATTTGTTTTATGTGTTGCTGAATTTTTTTTTTTTTTGTTGTGGTCTTGTTGAGTAATTTCACATCAATATTCTTTAGTGATATTCATCTATAATTTTATTTTTGGGGTGTCTCTTCTTGTTTTGGTGATCCAGGTGATGTTGGTTTCATAGAATGTGTTGGGTAATATTTTTTCTTGGTCTATGTTTTGGAAATGGTTAGGTAATATAGGTACTAGTTCCTCTTTAAAGGTTTCATAGAATTGTGATGTGAAACCATCTGTTCCAGGGATTTTCTTTTTAGAGAGATATTGTATAGTTGATGTTATTTCAGAATTTGATATAGGCCTGTTAAAAATTTCCACTTAATTCTGGTGATGTTTTGGAAGGTGCTGTGCTTCCAAGTATTGGTCAATATTTTTCAGATTGTCATATTTCTGAGAATAAAGGTTCTTGTAATTTTCATTCAGGACTTTTGCAGTTTCTTAGAGGTCTGTTGCTACTTCATCTGTACCATTTCTGATTGATGAAATTAGAGAATTTACTGCTTTTCTTTTTTTTTTCATGGTTAGGTTGGATACAGGTTTAACTATTTTATTGTCCTTTTCAAAAAGCCACCTTTTTGATTTATTGATGTGTTGTATAATTTTCTTTTATTTCATTTAATTCTCCTTTAATTTTGATGACTTCTTATTTTCTGCTGAATTTGGGATAGGACTGTTCTTCCTTTTCCAGTTGCTTAAGATGTCCTATTAATTTGTCAGAGTTCCTCTGGTTCCATTATCTTGAGGAAGGCTTGTAGTGCTATAAATTTCCCTCATATGACTGTGTTTGTGTTATCCTAGAAGATCTGATAATTTGTGCTTTCACTATCATTTTGTTTCATGAATTTAGTAATTTTCTTAATTATCTCATCTCTGACCCAGATGAGATTCATTATAAGGTTATTGAGCTTTCATGTTTTGGTATAAGTATGCAAATTCCTGTTTTCATTGAGTTCAAATTTTATTCCATGGTGGTTTGAAAAGTTGTAAGGAATAGTTTCTATTCTTTTAAATTTGCTGAGGTTAGACTTGTGACCTAAGATTTAATAGATTGTGGAGTATGTGCCATATGCTGAAGAGAAAACTGTGTTGGCAGTTTGGTTTGGATAAATGTTCTGTAGATGCCTGTCAAATCTAAATTTGAATGGATAAGTTTAAATCTAAAATTTGTTTGCCTACATTCTTATTGTAGGATCTGTCAGCATTGGCAAAGGAGTTTTAAAATATCTGACTATGATGGAGCTGGAAAAAATCTAGTTCCTCATGTTTATTACAGTGTTTCTCTTAGTTTAAGGCACATTCTGGTTCAGTGCATAAATTAATATTTAAAGTCTCATCATATTGAGTATTGCCATTAACAAATAAGAAGTCACCATACTTATTCTTGCTAACTTTTGTTGTTTTCTATCTGCAAATAAGATTACGACACGTGCTTTATGGTTTTTTCCATTTGTGTAGTGTATAAATAACCATTCCTTCACCCTGAGTATATATTTATCTTTTAAAGTAAGATCAGATTCTTGTATAAAGCAGATATTTGGCATGAGTTATTCTATTTCATCAGTCAACCTGTGCCCTTTTAGAGAACTATTTAAGCCATTCACATTAATTTAGAATATTGATAAGTCTGGTAATATTTTGAGTATTGAATTTTTGGAATGTCTAGTGGACATTTTTAATCCTTTCACAATTTTGGAAGTTGGAATTTGGTCAAAAATTCCTAAATGAGTTTTCTTCATGTGGAGGATTGCCCTGGACATAATGGAGGATAGATTTGAGAATAATTTGGAGAGCTTGTTTAGGTATGGTACATTTCTTCAACATGTGGATGTCATTATTTAATTTCTCCATCATAAATGAAACTCATTTTAGCTTGATACAGGATTGTGAATTGAGAGATATTTTATTTTAGGAGTCTAAAAGTCAATGATTGCCCTCTTCTACCCTGAAACAATTCAGCAGAAATATCTGCAGTGTTTCCAATTTTATTCCCCTTGTTGGTTATGGTTATAGTCTGGATGCTTTCAGAATTTTCTCCTTCATATTAACTTTAATGAAGTTAATTATGATGTGCCTGGGGGATGTCTTATTCGGGTTGAGGCATGCTGGTTTTCTGAAACTGTTTGCTATGTGAATTTCAGAATCTCTTGGCATGTCTGGAAAGTTATCGTACATAATTTCGTGAAGGAGAACTGCTTTGCTTTGTGAAACAACTTCATCAACTTCATGAATTCCCATAAGAAAAATATAGATTTCTTGGAATTATATGAGAGTTTTCTGAGAATATGATCTGTATTTGCTCTCCATTTTTTTTTCCTCTTTGAGAACACGGGGGCCTTTAAAAGGTTTGTTCTGAATGTCACAAATTCTTCTGCTTACTCAATTCTTTTGTGAAAAACTCTACTGTATTTCTTAGATTTTGAGGGCTATAAATTCTTGTCTCACTATGTCAAAATATTTGTTAATTTTGTTTTTGAATTCAATGAATTCCTCAGAGAAATTTTGAAATGTTCCTTGAATTTCTAATTTCAATTTTGCCTCTATTCTGTTTATCTTATTTGCAATTTAAATTCTGAATTTGATTTCTGATATCATAGTCATCTACTTATGTATGGGATCTTCAGTTGTATCTGCCCTATTGCTCGCTGTAGGGTGTTGATCTACTTTGGTTATTCATGTTACAGGAGTTGTTTTGCTGATTCCATCCTATGATTTTTTACACCATTTGGCTAGATGAGCAGGTAAAGAAATGTTGTTTTGGGGGTCAAGGAGTAGTGAATATTCTTTGTCCCAAAGCTGGAACTCATGTCCATACCATTTCCACTAGAGCTTTGCTAAGAACCTATATAGTGCTATGGCCTATGAAACTGGGGGCCTGCTTGGTGTGTTGAGGTTAACAGGCTGTGTCTTTTTTTTTTTTTTTTTCAGGTGGTCTCTGTTCTCCCTTATTGAATCAGATACTTTGGATTGAATTCTTGGCTGTGGAGCTATTTTAGGAATGAAGTTGCCCTGTCCCCCCACAGGAAACAGTTGGAATATGTCAGCAAGCATTTGGAATATAGGACTACATAAAGGATGATATTTATTGTGGTCCCTGGAGTAGGAGGGTACAATCAGTCAGGACAAGTTCATTTGCAGTTTTTTTTTTTTTTTTTTTAATGAAGACTGCCATTTGATAGGGGTAGGAGTTATCCAGAGATTTCTGGTTGTTTGTCTTGGACTGACTGGGGCAAAAGAATATTGGCTCAGATTGAAAAGTGGAATATAGAGGATTGAGAGTATAATATGGATATGTTAGTGCTTTAAAAAAAAAATTGACATGAGTCAAGAATTCACTGTGTGGGCAGTTTAGAGTGAGTACAAGAATCTAAGTTACCAAAGGGTCAGAGTTGTGTAAAACGTGAGATCTGGAAGTAACAGAATTTGTAGGAAAAATAATTTCCCTAGGAGAGAATAATTTCTCCAGTTTACATCTAATGTAGGTAAAATATTCAACACTAGATCTGTGTTCAAAAGTACCACTACATGTTCACCATGGATTATATGAAAATAGGTGTTGTCCTGGGTTCCCATTTTTAAGCTTATTCTGAATCCTGCTAAACAAGCATATTTGTTGTCTGGGTTTGTTGTTGGGTTCAAACTGATACAAGGACTGAAGTTCTTTTCTCAACTCTCAATTCCTGCTTTCTCAATTTTGTTTGGCAACCATGGCTAAGGGATTTAACAACCTATTCTGTCCTTTTCAGGTCGTGGATTTATAATGAAATAGAAGAGTGTGGTTTTTACCTGATGTTGCCTTGGGATGTTATAGAACAAGAAATAGAGATGTATCATTGGAAACTGACTTGACAAAATTAAATGATATGTGACACAATTAGCAGTTCTACTTGTCATGATGTTTGACTTCTTTCTCTAGAATAGGATTGTTTCAAATGATAAATATCTCACTAAATATTCCCTCTTCAAATCTAGTGAGGTACGATGTCCAGTAGTATACAACATATATTCAGGTATTTATGACGATTATGGAACTATCAGCCTATCTTCAAATTTTTATCAATCATGAATTCCATGACAGGTGTGTCAAAACTTCTGGTTTGGACACAATGAAGATTGAACAGTTACAGTGGATAACATGCACAATACACAATAACTAATGAAACGTGATTAGCATAAAAGATATCCATGCATACTTGTGATGATTTCTCACCATGGATATGAAAGACAGTCCTGACATACTCCCTATGTGTCATGGAGGCCTGATGATTAGATAATCTTCAAAGAACCCACTAAGCTCATTTAAGTAGAGCTCAATGACTTATCCCATGCATGACTACAATATTTAGATGCTTTGGGTAGCCAAATTGGGCAGATCGCCATACCTCCTTTGTTATAGAAAAGGCTGAGAAATGGAATAAAAAGTCAGCCTGATATCACACCAGGTTACTATGCAAATAGGAAGGGTATTCAAGTGTTGTATATATTATCTACAGTTCCAGCTATGCCAAAGGCTGAGGCAGGAGCATCACTTACACCAAAGAGTTGAATGTCATTGTTTGAAATTCTGAAGTCATGGACAATGTAGCCTGGAGACCGGACCGAGGGTTGGCCTCATGAGAAATTATGAAAGAAAGATAGAAGGGGGAAGAGAGAGAGAAAAAAAAGAAAGAAAAGGGAATTTTTCTAGGTACACTTTCTGAGAGTGAAATTAGGAAGAAAGGTCAGTACACTGACGAATACCTTGAGTACATAAAGAAGGAGACTTTTGTGGTCCCTAGGAGAATAAGGTAAAAATCAGTAAGGACAAGTTCATTTGTGGTTGGTTCTTAGGAGAGTGTGAGTTGATGTGCTGCGTAAGGGTTGTTAAGAAATTTCTGGTGTCTGGTGTGAGACTGATTGGGTCAAGTAAATTTTGCTCAGATTGAAAAATGCAACAGAAGTGTTGGAGTTTATACTCTTCATATTTTATTGTGCATAAAAATAACTGACTTGAGTCAAGAATTCACTGTGTGGGGAGATTACAGTGACTACTTGAATCTAAGATAACAAACGGTCAAAGCTGTGTAAAATCTAAGGTCTTGACTAAGAGGGGTATGTAGGAAAAAAAATCCTTATGAAAGAATAATTACTCCCATTGACATCTAGTCTAGGGGAAATTTTTTCAACATCAGATACGTGGTCAAAACTAAAAATAATAGCCAGGTGTTGTGGCATGCAACTGTAGTCCCAGCCACTCAGGAAAAAGAGAGAAGGAAATTGCCTAAGCCCAGGTTTTGGAGGTTTCTGTGATCAGTAGATGCCACAGAACTTTGCTGAAAGTCATAAGTAAAATAAGTCTCTGACTCTATAAAATAAGAAAGTAAAAATGAGGAGTAACTCCAATACAAATGGTTCTCTTCATTTATTTTTTTAAACAGAGTCGTGTTTTGTTGCCCTTTGATATAGTACCTTAGTGTCATAGCCTAACAGAAAAATTCAACTGTTCTCATCAAATGAACCTATTCCCTCAGCTAAAATGCCAGGCACCAGTATCATCCAGCCATTTTTTATTCTTCATAGATAGGAATCTCACTAGTGCTGAGACTGGTTTCCAATTCAGAAGGTCAGACAATCCAACTGACTGGGCCTCCCAAATTGCCAAGATGAAAGGCATGCATTATAACCACCCCTGGCTACAAATCCTAGTTTGAAATAATCCATCTTGAAAGTCTGATCTGGTTGTGCAACAAATGGGTGGTGAGTTTTAAAATGGTCCTAGCCAATCTGCAACAAAAAAAGAGCTGTTAATTGAGGTGAGTGACTGTAGTTCAAGCTACTGAGGAGGCTGAGGCAAAAGAATCACCTGAGCCCAGGAGTGATAGTATATGTTCTTGGAGCCTCTGATCAGAGACGCAGGGGAAAGAAGCTGCAGAGGGAATAATAATTGAAGGGAGGCCGAGAGTTGCTCTGGTTGGCAGCCCAGCTAAATTTTACTGATTATCTTATATACTTTCAAACATTCAGTAAGAATTTAACACATATACAAAGAAGTGAAGTAACATTAGGAAGCTACCATTTAAGATTATAATTTAGTGTGAAGGCTGAGGTAAACATATACAATTGATTTTGTTTAGGGTAAAAACATTAGAGAGACTGGCTGTTTCTTCTTTTTAGCCCAAAGTGAAACCAGAGATTATAATGATAATGAAGGAAGAAGGCAGAGAATAGAACCCAATGCTCAAAGACCGGTTTGTTCACTCCCAGCTGCAAGAGAAACTGGCTGATTCTCCACAATTTTTTTAGAGAGACCAATCTGCATACTTCTGCATATCTATAGGCAGGTACAGAAGTTCGATCTTCAAAGAAATGTTTCTCAGAATCAATCTACTGGGGAAGCACATTGAAGCAAACTTCCATGCCTGAGCAATGGGTGCTTATCTCCTACACAGGAGATGAGTTTTCTGTGATCTGGCATAGCACTCTATCATTGCACAGCACTCTGCCCAGTGTGACAAAGTGAAACTATGTGTCAAAAAATAATTAAAAAATAAAAAGAGCAGTGTAATTAAGTGTCTATATGCAGTTTTGTCATCTGGAATGCAGTTTGACTCTCACTGCTGTACAAAATCTCAACTATTTTCTCAGCCTAAGAACTGGAACCTCAGCCATTAAAGTCATCAATAAGGCACAAAAGAGAGATCATTTCTCTGTCTTTGGATGGAAGACTAAAAAATATCCTGAATCCAACACTTGCAGGAAACCAGGTGAAGTGAGTAGAAATGTACTGTGAATATCTTTGACCAGAATCCTGGATGCTAGAACATTCCAAGATGAAGTCAATACATCATGGTCACCATGGATAACATTACAATGGGTGCTGCCCTTGGTTACCATTTTTAATCTTAATCTTCTTCCTTCTAAGCATGCATAGTTGCTGTCCTGGTTTGTTGTTGGGTTCAAACAGTTACAAATGGTAGAGTTCTTGTCTCCACACTCAATTCCAGGTTCCTAAATTATGTTTTGTAACCATGACCTAGGCAGTTAACAACTCATTTATTCCTATTCAAGTCACAGATTTGTAATCAAATGAAATACATTCTGAAGAGTTATGTTGCATCACATGTATAGTACACAATAACTAATGAAACCTGACAGAGTTCCATGCAAGTTTGTAGTGATCTCCCACCATGGATATGTAAAATATTTTGACATACTCCCCACGTTTTACCAAGGCCTGAGGACTGGACATTCCTCAAAGTTCCCAATAAGCTCATTTCTTAAGGAGAGCTCAGTGATCTGTAAGCCTGTCCAAGGGATTAAAAAACCCATTAATTTCTATTCAAGACATCGATTTAGAATCAAATAAAAGATTGTGGCTTATACCTATTGCTGCCCTGAAAATTTATAAAACAAGAAACCTAGCCTAATCATTAGAGAATGATTTGACAGACCTAAATGGTATGTCACAAAATTCCTAATTCAACTTTGCATTATGTTTTGCTTCTTTCTATAGAATTCGCTTGGTTCAGTTGGTATATGACTCACTTAAGGTTCCCTCTCACAACCTGGAGACGTATTGTCTTCAGTAGTTTAGTCCATACCTGAAGTTATTTATGATGATCTTGGGAAATATTAGTCTATCTTTAAATTTGCCTGAATCCTGAATTCCACATTGGTGTGTGTAAAATTTGGTTACTTAGTCACAAGGTATGTGGAAGAGTTATGTTGGATCACATATATATACACAATAACTAACAAAACCTGATAAGGATAAAAGAGATCCATGCATACTTTTGGTGATCTATTATCAAGAATATGTAAAACAGTCGTGACATACTCCCGATGTGTCACTGAAGGGTGAGGATCAAATAATCCTCAAAGATCCTGAAAACCAAAATTTTTAAGGGAAGCTAAATGACTTATTCCACACATGACTACAATCTTTTGATTCTCTGGCAAGCCAAATTTGGCAGATCCCTTGAGCTCCCATGTTAGAGACAAGGCTGAGCAACAGAAAGAAAATATCATTCCTGATATACCACCAGATTTCTACTCAATAAAAAAGGGTAGCCAAGTGTTGTTTTCCTTACCTGTTCCTGTTACAGAGGCTGAGGAAGGAGGATCACTTCATTCAAAGAGTTGGATGTCATTGTGTACATGGGTGATGTCATGGACAATCTAGTCTGGGGGACAGAGTGAGAGTTGGTCTTGTGACAAAGAAAGAAAGAAAGAAAGAAAGAAAGAAAGAAAGAAAGAAAGAAAGAAAGAAAGAAAGAAAGAAAAAAGAAAGAAAGAAACTTTTCTAAGTACATTTTCAAGGAGCAAAATTCCCAGGTTAAATCAGTAGGCCTTTCCTACTGGATGGAATACAGGAATACACAAAGGAGGATATTTATTGTGGTCCCCGGAAGGTAGGAGGGAACAATGAGTTAGGACATGTTCTTTTTCTATTTGTTCCTGCAAAGACTGCCTATTGATCTGAATGGGTAGGGGACATCCGTGAAGTGTAAATTATGGATATTTTATTGTGCATGAAAAAAACTGAGTTAAGTAAACAATTCACTGTGTGGGAAGCTTAGAGTGACTACAATAATCTAAGATACCAAAGGGTCAGAGTTGTGTAAAATCTGAAGTCTTGACTAATAGGGGTTGTAGGAAAAAAAACTGCTATGAGAGATAATTACTCCAGGTGACATATAATCTAGGAGAAAATTTTCAACACTTGATTTGTGTTAAAAAGTAAAAATAATATCCAGGTGTGTTGAGCCCCCGTAGTGTAGGCTACCCAGTATGCTGAGAGAAGGAAATCACTGAATCCCAGGAGTTGGAAGTTGCTGTGATCTAGATGCCACAGAGCTTTTTGATTGTGATAACTAAAGTAAGTCTCTATCTCTACTTTAAAAAAGTAAAAATGAGGAGTAAACTCCAATACAATAAATGGTATTCTCCATTTATTTATTGAGACAGAGTCTACTGTTGCCTTTGGTAGAGTATCCTGGTATCATAGCTCACAGCTAACTTGAAGTGTTCTCATCAAGTGAACTGAATCCATCAGCTGGCATACCAGAAGACTGCATAACATTCAGTCATTTTTTTATTCTTCACAGTTGGGTATCTCACTAGTGCTGAGACTCGTCTTCAATTCAGAAGCTCTGATAATCCAGCTGACTGGAACTCCCAAATTGCCAAAGGAGAGGCATGGAGAACCACTGCTGCCCAATAAACCTCGTTTGAAAGATATCCCATCTTAGATTTCTGAAATGGTGGTTCACCATGAGGCTAGTGAGTTCAAAAATGGTTCCAGCCAATCTGAAAGAAAAATAGCTCTGCATTGAGGAGGACGATTCTAGTTCAAGAAACTGGGACGGCTATGGCCAAAGAATCTCCTGAGAATGAATGGCATCCTACTTAAGTGTCTATTTAGTTTTAACATCTGGAATGCAGCTTGAGTCTCACTGTTGTACAAAATATCAACTGCTGTGACAGTCAAGTGACTGGAATCTCAGCTGTTAATGTAATTAATAAGGCCCAAATGGGGGATGACTTCTCTGTCTGTGGATGCGTGGTAAAGTAATATCCTGGTTCTAACACTTGCAGGACACCAGATGAAGTGAGCAGAAAATTCCAGGGAGTATTTGACCATTGGCCTCAATCCCACTACATTCCAAGACAAAGTCACTACATGGTCACCACGGATGACATCACAATGTGTGTTGCCCTTGATTACCATCTTTAAGTTTATTCTTATACCTGATAAGGATTCTTACTTGTTCTCGATGTGATTTTTGTTGTTGGGTTCGAACTGATAGAAAGAGTGGTTTTCTTTTATCAACTCTCAATTTGTACTTCTTCAATTTTATTTTGTAACCATGTTAGAAAAAGAGATTTAACAACCCATCCTTTCCTCTTTAATTCATAGATTTGTAGTCAAATCAGTGATCAGACAATGACACCTAAATTGTACATTACAAAATTTGCTGTTCTACTTTTTATGATGTTTAATTTCTTTTTCTAGAATAGGCTTGTTTTGAATTGTAGGTGTCTCACTATCATGTGAGGATTCTGACTCAAAATTTAGTGAGGTACTGTGTCTAGTAGTGTACAGTATACCTGTAGTTATTTATGATGATCATGGGAAATATAGGCCTATCTTAAACTTTTCATCAGTCATGAATTCTATAAGAGGGGTGAAAAACTTCTGGCTTCTTGGACACAATTCATATTCAACAGTTATGTTGAATCACATGTATGATATATAATACCTAATGAAAACAGATAAGCATAGAGGAGATCCATGCAAAATTGTGCTGATGTCCCACCACGAGTATTTAAAATATTCCAGACATACTTCCTATGTCTCAATGAGGCCTGAGGATTGGACAATCTTCAAAGACCTTGCTAAATTCAATTTTTTAGTAGAACTCAATGACTTACCCCATGGATGACTACAATATTTCTATGCTCTTGGCAGCGAAATTGGGCAGATGATCATCCCTCCCATGCTAGAGATAAGACTGAACAACAGGAAGGAAACCACAGACCTGATCTCCCACCAGATTTCTAGGTGGGAGATAGGGTAGGGTAGTCAAATGTTGTATTCTTTAATTGTAGTTCTAGGTACTCCAGAGGCAGAGGCAAGAGGATCATTTCAACCACAAACTTAGATGTCAGTGCTGACAAGGCTGAGATCATGGACAAACTATGATCTGCTGAACAGGTTGAGAGTTGGTCTCATGAAAAATAAGGAAAGAAAGAAGAAAAGAAGGAAGGAAGGAAGGAAGGAAGGAAGGAAGGGAGGAAGGGAGGGAAGGAGGGAGGGAGGGAGGGAAGGAGGAAGGAAGGAAAAAGAGAAAGAAATAGAGAAGAAAGAAAGAAAGAAAGAAAGAAAGAAAGAAAGAAAGAAAGAAAGAAAGAAAGAAAGAAAAGGAAAGGAAATTTTGCTAGGTAAAGTTTTCAAGAGCAAAATTTGCAGGAAAGGTCTATAGTCTGAGAAATTATACAGGACTTCATAATGGAGGAGATTTATTGTGGTACCTGGAAAGAGGAGGGAACAATGAGTCAATTTTATGAGCTCATGTTCTACTCCTCTGCCTTCTCTCATTCCCCTGCCTTTCGCAGGCTGCCTGCATCCTTCTCCTTCTATCTGAATAAAGACATTGAGGTCATTGTGTCCAATGCTAATTTCATGGAAAATCTAGCCTGGGGAACTGAGTGAGATTCAATCTCATGAATAGCAATGAAAGAAAAGAAGGAAGGAAGGAAGGAAGGAAGGAAGGAAGGAAGGAAGGAAGGAAGGAAGGAAGGAAAGAAAGAAAGAAAGAAAGAAAGAAAGAAAGAAAGAAAGAAAGAAAGAAAGAAAGAAAGAAAGAAAAAGGGAAGGCAGGCAGGCAAGGGAAAGGATGGGAAGGGAAGGGAAGGGAAGAAAGAAATCTTCCTAGGTAGAGTTTTCAAGTGTGAAATTATGAGGAAAGGTCAATAGGCAGATAGAATCCTGTAATATAGAAAGTTTTATTGTAGTCCCCAAGAAAACAAGGGAATATTGAGTCAGAACAAGTTTGTTTAAGGTTGATTCCTTAGGAGACTATCAGTTTATCTGTTGGGTAGAGGAAGTCCAGGGATGTCTGATCCCTGGTCTTGGACTGACTGGGGCAAGGAAATATTGTTGGACAGGAAGCATTTGGCCACCTTCTCCAGATTGCAGGAGTAGTCCATCTCAATCTCAGCCTTATTGATGAAGAAATCCTACATGTCCTATAATATCTGCACATGGAGTCACACTGTTGGCCAGGCATTTCATCTCCTTTGTGAGATTAGTACAGATTTCTTTGACCTGAGTATTGTACTCTGATATAATGTCCTTATCCTTTTTGAATTTGGCTGAAGAGGTCATGTTTTCCTTATTTTTTCCAAATTAGAATTGTGAATTTATAAAACTACAAGACAAATACAACAACCGAAATCAACACCACCAAAACCACTTCTCCTCATGGCACAGGGCTTCACACTGTGGTGTTCTACGGTTCTCCACTGAACACAGGTTATGAAGTGGGCAAGAGTCTATGACGGTCACATTCAAAAGATGGGGCTGGGTGCAGAATTAGCTGGTTCCTGTGCTAGAGCCAGAGTGCAGCCTCAACATTAACCAAGAGAACTGTAGCACCTGGAGGTTTGCCTGGGGTCTGTCATCAATGACACATGGAGGGACTGGAAGTCCTCCAGCACAACATGGTGTGGGGTATTGGGCTGTGAATGCACCAAGGGGGGCACCCTGGGAGGGAGTGTGTACATAAAGGGGTGTTGGGGAAGGGCTGGGCATGCTCCTAGGTTTTTTTGTCTTAGAGCCATACAAGAAGCTGTAAATCTAATTCCAGGTAAGAGGCACAACATCTCAGACTGGATTGGAAGTATTTTGCTCTGGTTCTCTTGCCTCCTGAGATGCTGAGATGGGTCCCAGGCTATGGTGTCTGCTTCTCACTCAGAGATATCTTTTCTCTTCCCCACAACCTTCTTCTAGATATATTATTCCCCCAGTCCCACAGAAGCCTCAGCCAGCTCCTGCTGTTTGGGTATGCTGTTGGGTTTACACTGTTACAAAGATTTGGGTTCTTTTCTCCATACTCAATCCCTGCTTCCTAAATTTTGTTTTATAACCATAGCCAAGGGATTCAACAACCATACATTTCTTTTCAAGCCACAGATGTATAATAAAATGGAACAGTATGGTTTATACCTTGTGCCGCACTGGAATGTTATAGAACAAGAAATTGAGACCAATAATTGGAAGATGATTTGAAAGACCTAAATGGGACTTCACATAATGCCCAGTTCTACTTTTCATGATGTTTGACTTCTATCTCTAGTATAGGCTTGTGTCAGAAGGTAGGTGTCTCACTGAAGGTTCTCCCTTGAAATCTGGTGAGGCACTGTGTTCAGTAGTGCAGTCCTTACCTACAGTTATTTTTAATGATCATGGGCATTATCGCCCTATCTTTGTATTTTCATCAATCCTGAATTCCATGGTAGGTGTGCCTAACTTTTGGCTTCTTGGCCACATGCACATTGAGGAGATGTTGGATCAAACATATAATACACAATATCTAATGAAACCGGATATAGCTAAAAGATATCCATGCATTTTTGCAGTGATCTCCCACCACAGATATGTAAAAGAGTCCTGTCATAGTCCCTATGTGTCACTGAAGCATGAGGATTGGACAATCCTCAAAGTCCCTTATAAGCTCATTTCCTAAGTTGAGCTCAATGACTTATCCCATGCATGACTACAATATTTGATGATCTCGACGGTCAAATTGGGCAAGAGAAAATACTGAGAGCTCCCATGCAAGAGAAATGGCTGAATAAGAGAAATACAACCTGAGCCCTGATTACCCACTAGGTTTCTACCCAAATAGAAAGGGTAGTCAAGAGCTGTATTCATTATCTATAGTTCCAGGCACTCCAGAGGCTAAGAAAGGAGGATCACTTCAACAGAAGTGTTAGGTACCATTGTTTGCAAGACTGAGATGATGGACAAATTAGCCTGGTGAACAAAGTGAGAGCTGATCTAATGAAAACAAAGAATGATAGAAAGGAAGGAAGGAAGGAAGGAAGGAAGGAAGGAAGGAAGGAAGGAAGGAAGGAAGGAAGGAAGGAAAGAAGGAAGGAAGGAAGGAAGGAAGGAAGGAAGGAAGGAAGGAAGGAAGGAAAGGAAAAGAAAGGAAAGAAAGAAGGAAGGAAAGAAAGAAGGAAGAGAGGAAAGAAAGAATTTTGCTAGGTACAGATTCCAAGTGAAATTACATCTAAAGTTTAGTAGTCAGATTGAACTATATATTCTTATGGTCTTTTGGAGGAGGAGGGAACAATGAATCAGGACAAGTTAATTTGTGGTTGGTTTCTTAGCACAATCAATAGAGTTTGTAGAAAAAGAAATTCCCCTATGAGAGAATAATTTCTCCATTTGACATCTAATCTAAGGAAAAATTTTCAACCTAGATCTGTGGTCAAAAGTGAACATTATAGCAGGCATTGTGGCCTGCACATATAGTCCCAGCTACCTGTGAAGCTGAGAGAAAATAGCCTAAGACCAGGTGTTGAAGGTTGCTGTGATCTGCAGAGTCCAAAAAAATTTACCAAATGTGATAAATAAAGTAAGTATCTATCTCTATAAAACCAAAAATTAGGAGTAACTCCAATACAAATTGTTTTCTCCCTTTATTTATTCAAACATTTTGTTGTATTTGGTAGAATACCCTCGTACCATTGCTCACCACAAACTACAAGTGTTCTCATCAATTGAACCTATACTATCAGCTGTCATGCCAAGAACCTGCATAATATCCATCCATTTTTTATTATTTAGAGATGGGTATCTCACTACTGCTAAATTGGTCTATAATTCAGACCCTTAGACGATCCAACTGACTGGGCCTCCAAAATTGCCAAGATGAGAGGCATGAAAACAACCCCTGGAAACAAAACCAAGTTGAAAAATATCCCTTTTTTGATTTCTGAAGTGGTAGCTCACCATGAAGTTGGGGGTTTTGAAAATGGTCCAAGCCAATCTTCAAAAAAAAAAAAAAAAAAAAAAAATACCCAGGCATTGAGGAAGGCAACTGTAGCTCAAGCTGCTGTTAAGGTTGAGGCAAAAGAATTGCCTGAATCCAATAAATGGAGATTTTTTTGAGCTGTTTTGGCACAGCACTCTACTGAGAGAGACAAAGTGAAACACTGTCAGAAAGAAAGAATAAAGAAAGAAAGAAAGAAAGAAAGAAAGAAAGAAAG